>JAVQJF010052235.1:0-39254 GCA_036023855.1 Gadopsis marmoratus | reverse complement strand
ATATATATATATATATATATATGTGTGTGTTTTCATCTGGTATGTGCACATACCTGTACTTCTACTTGCCTACGTTTGGAGGTGCTTGTACACACCTCTACCTACACGTGTCTGCAACTCTGTTTGTTTAGTCCATGCATGAGTGTTGTAGAGCATGATCTCAGGGAGTAGCATTCTAACTGTGCGTCGTCAATGTTCAGTGCAGTGTCCCACCCCAGGTAGATGAAATAGAATGCATTATTCCTGCCTGCGAGGGGCTGGCTTTGATGTAAGCGTTTGCATAATGAAAGCGAAGCGAATCAGGATTGTTATGCTGTATGGGTCCCTTGTGCTCTCTCCCCCTTTCTGTCTGTTTTTCTCGTCTCTTGCTCTCTCCCTTCTTCTCTCTCTCTGTTTTCCTTTCTGTCACTCTTTCGTTATCTCATTCTGTTCCATTCTATTCTACTTTTTCACCACCCACCCACACTCGTGCACACAAACACCTTCTCATCTTGTTCTCTTGGTTTATTATGTCCATGTTTCCATTTGTCGGGCTTTGTGATTGATCGAAACCGGAGCTGTTAAAAGGCCACACACGCAAAGCTAGTGTCTCACGACCCGTCGGATACGGTTCGATGGGCTAGTACCAGAATTAGCATCTCCTTGGCGAGGTTCAGCGCTAGGATTTCCCGTTAATGAGGCTCTGTGTGGTTGAGAGGGATAAAGTCACAGGGGATTCTGGATTTTTAAAAAATGAGGGGGGGGAATTAAAATAGACTGCCTTCTAGATCAAATACAGCTCAAATGCGTGCAGGAACAGACGCTCCTTGCCTATCTGTCTTTTTTCACCATGTCTATCTTTATCCACTTTATTATGGATGACTCATGACTCTGACATTTTACCTCGCAGTTTCAAAGTGCAGCCTTGAACAAAGTTAATAATTTGTTTTTAAAAGCTGATTTGCTCTGAACCTATTTGATTGCAAGGGTCTTTTCAGTTTGACTGAGTTCAGGCGTCTTCAGGCATTGATTTCCAATTGATTCCTATTTGTAGAGCGGTTGCCTAAAGCTTTAGTGAGATATTTTGTCAGGTGGAATGAAATGTTACTTATTCTATCTTACCTCACTTTTGGATTCTTCTAAAACCTTGCCCTGGGCTCAAGTCTGATGTAAAGCATATTTGGACTCTAAATTGAGTCTAAATCTGACTTTTGCATTTGAAACCTTTTCACACCGGACTAGAGACTCAACCTGCTCGGTGTCAGTTCAGGATTTAAGCTGTGGCATCGTGTTTTACATTGAAATACATAATCGGCTTTAGGTGTGTGTGAAATGCACAACATTTTGGGAAATACCTTTATTTGCTTTTGTTGCTCGAGAGTTAAGTGAGTGTTAAGACTGATTCCACTCTCACATCTATCTGTTCAATATGAAGCTACAGGCACTCAGTTAGCTTAGCCTAACAAGACAGGAAATTGCTTGCCTCGGGAACTTTTACAAGGCTTTAAGAGCTGAATGTATACTCATTTTGAAAGTCTAGCCTAGTTCTTATAAACGTAAATGTCATTTGACTCTGTTTGGTATATCATTCGCTGTGTGTTGAGCCTATTTAACTCACTTCCCTGTGAATATCAGTGGCAGGTCTGTACTAATCAGAGAAGAGGAGGCACTGATTCATTGGAATATATCTGAAGCTTTCATTGGGGAAAGCCACCCAAAATGTAGCCTAAAATAAAAAAGCAGACAATCTAATAATATTAGGAACTGATTTTAGCCATGAAACGGTGATGAAGTATGTTATACTATAAAAGCTGGTAGGACATGTACAAGGCTTTGTTTGAGGATGAAGCTGAACATGGTAATATTTCCATCAAGATGCTAGCTGACTTTAGCCTGTGTGGAAGGCAATTCTTACTAATCCTGATACGTGGACGTCCAATCAGCTTTTACAGACAAATGACATGATGCCAGTGATTCCCCACAATACCCTGGGCTCCTGTATGAAAGATTACTGTAACAGTATCCACTTTTAGAAACTGAAGTGTTCATTAACACATTTAAAGCATGACAGGTGATGTAAATGAAGATGTATTTCAGGTGAGGTTACGGTTGGGAACCACCGCACTATGCTGCCACGTTGAAGATGACTCGTGTATTTGATCTTTCTAGAGGACCAGCTGCCCTCGGGGTTTCCCACCATAGACATGGGTCCCCAGCTGAAAGTGGTGGAGCGTTCTCGGACCGCCACCATGCTCTGCGCTGCTAGCGGCAACCCTGACCCAGAAATTACCTGGTTCAAGGATTTCCTGCCGGTCAACACGTCCAATAACAACGGACGAATCAAGCAGCTCCGCTCAGGTAACCATTGCTTTTATCCCTCCATTATTTCCCTTCCCTTCAATCCCAGCTTTTATTTCCACCTTAAAGTTTTTTTCCATCACGCTTTGCTTTGATCCCTCTTTCAATATCCACTCCCTTTTATCCTCCCTCTGCCTCCCCCCCTCCACCCATTTTTTATTTTCTGTTCCTACAAAGCTTCTGTTATTCTTGCCCTCGTTCACCCCTTTTCTCATTGCTGTTCCGCACTCCTCCTGCCGTGGTTACTGGCCGTGTTTCTCAGCTGCCCCTATCTGCTGCTGCTGTGGTATGAGTTGACTCTGTGTGGTTGCCAACTTTTCTAATCTCTTCAAGGCCTTTAAAAAAATGAACCTTTCTCCGCTTTTCTCCAAACTCTCTGAGGTCTTCCCGTGCAAATCACCATCACAGAGAGTTAAATTTTTCACTCAGGAAAAACCTAATGAAATATTTGTAACAACAACAACAGCATCAGTGCGCGACATATTGCTAGTCGTATCTCGACAAATTTCTCGACTGATGGAAATGGCGAGCCAAGCCCGGGTGATGGTGGCATGTACTGAGGGAATGTCCTCTCTAAGATGGCTCACTGCTGTGACTAAACAATCAAATAACCTTTTGTTTTTCCTTATTTCATGGAAAGGGTGTCTTTGCGTGGATGTGAAATTGACTCACAGACATTGTATCCATGTTATTTGAGAAAATACAATTGTTAAAAGTTGTGCAAAGACAATTACTTGGAAAATGAATGAATCCATCCAATCCAATCAGCTTTTCAGTAGCCACAGTAGTGTGTAAAATCTCAACTTTGTTGTAGCAAAGTCCCCTCCCTCCTCAGTCCTTCTTCTGTTTCCAGGGACCATCTCTGGACCCAAACTCCCTTTCTTGTGATTGGACACCCAACTCTCTGGCTTCTTTACGAATAGCCTCTTTGCTTTTGTGCCCATTTTTTTAAATCTCTGGCTCAACCCTCAACGCACTGCTCCGACTCCCTTTGTGATCTTTATTTTACAAAAAAATTTAAATTAAAAGGACATGTTACAATTGTTACATCTTAAAACATCAAATTTTGTTAGCTTATGATATGTTAGCTTTGCTTCTTCTATGTGATGATTACAAAATAGTTGCCTTTTACCATTCTTTTAAGGACAAAGTTCTGTGTAGATAAGCAATATCAATGACTTTTCTTTGGAGTTCCAGTCCTTGTTCAAGGTGTTTCTACTAAGTCATCTCCTCTGTGTAACCAATGGTCCGATTGTAATGCCATGTCTATGCTGTTTCTTTTCTCTTTGTATCTTTTTAACCACAGAGTCCTTTGGTAAGTCCTTCTGTTCCGAGGCCCACACCCTCACTGTCCACTTTTCTACATATTGTTCACTAATGTTTCTACTGTTGCTGCTGCTGCTCACCTTTACAATGTTGAGGTGTTATTAAAATGCATGGCATGCATTTTACTAACAGTCACACACAAAGATAATAGAAAGCACAGATGCACTCACACAGAAATATACATACTCAACAGTCCTAGAGTATACTAGACCATACTAGACACACACACACACACACACACACACAGACATGAATACACACGTACAAACACATCTCCCTAGAGGTAGCTGGCCTCACCCTCACCTGTGCACCTGCAGCCTTTCCACACCCAAAGAATTACAATAACTTTCTCCTTACACTCACCTATATACTTTTCCACTCCTTGACTTATTCAATTATTCTTTCCCTCACTCACTCACTCACTCACTCACTCACTCACTCACTCACTCAATCACTCTGTCATTCACTCACCCACTTATACTCTCTCCACTCTGCTGTATAGAATTACTAGTCAATAAGCCATCAACTCCAGATGGCTGCTACATAGGCCTCTGGTGGAGCCACTGTAAGGAAATCAATGGCGACCAGGTTTCAGACTTCTAGGCGTTGACTGCACAGTGTAGTATGCATACACCGATCAGCCATAACATCATGACCACTGACAGGTGAAGTGAAGAACACTTATTATCTTGTTACAATGGCACCTGTCAGTGGCAGGGGATATATGAGGCAACAAGTGAACATTTTGTCCTCGAAGTTGATGTGTTGAAGCGGGAAAAATGGACAAGCGTAAGGATGTGAGCGACTTTGACAACAACCAAACGGTGATGCTAGACGACTGGGTCAGAGCATCTCCAGCACTGCAGAAGAGCTTCTGTAGCTCAAACTGCTGAAAAAGTTGATGCTGGTTCTGATATAAAGGTGTCAGAACACACAGAGCATCGCAGTTTGTTGCATATGGGGCTGCGTAGCAGCAGACCGGTCAGGGTGCCCATGGTGACCCCTGTCCACTGTTGAAAGCACCTACAATGGGCACGTGAGCATCAGAACTGGACCACAGAGCACTGGAAGAAGGTGGCCAGGTCTGATGAATGACGTTCCTTTTACATCATGTAGATGGCCGGGTGCGTGTGTTGCTTACCTGGGGAAGACATGGTACCAGGATGCATTGTGGTAAGAAGGCGAGCCGGCGGAGGCAGTGTGATGCTTTGGGCAATGTTCTGCTGGGAAAACTTGGTTCCTGCCAGTCATGTGGATGTTACTTTGACACGTACCACCTACCTAAACATTGTTGCAGACCAAGTACGCCCCTTCATGTAAACGGCATTCCGTAATGGCTGTGGCATCTTTCAGCAGGATAATGCGCCCTGCCACACTGCAAAAATGGTTCAGGAACACGACAACGAGTTCAAGGTGTTGACTTGGCCTCCAAATTCCCCAGACCTCAATCCAATCGAGCATCCGTGGGGTGTGCTGAACAAACAAGGTCCCACCACTTACAGGACTTAAAGGACTTAAAGGATCTGCTGCTAACGTCTTGGTGCCAGATACCACAGCACACCCTCAGAGGACTCAGAGGAGTCCATGCCTCCACGGGTCAGGGCTGTTTTGGTGGCAAAAGGAGGACTTACACAATATTAGGCAGGTGGTCATAATGTTATGGCAGTTCGGTGTAGATTAAACGTGGTTACTACTGCTGAGACATAGTGTTCATGGAGACATGCAGTTTTTCATCATAATAGTCAGAAAAGTTAAGTAGTAAAACCCACCTTTCAATACTTTTTGACTGTTGTATAATTCACCTTTTGACCGTTGGCAATTTTGCAATAAAGGGCTGTAAATTCCTTGTCTTTGTTTATATTCTCTTTTAGTCAGAGAGGTCCTAATTTTCCAGAATGCTTTTTGATGACTTCTTCGAAATAAGCCTGGAATGTATACATGTGCTGCTGTTTTATATCATGGTAAACTGAATATCATAGGGTTAACGAGCAATTTGAAGATGTCACTTTCAGTTCAGGGACACTGTGATGGGCATTTTTCTGACATTTTATAGGCACAGTGATTAACTGATTAAGGTAAACACAACATTTCTTGTGGCTGCATTGCATTCTGGCCTCTTGTACAGCGGGCTCCACACAGTGCGATTGTTGATGGCCGCTTTGAGTTATTGAGTCTACAAACACACCCCTGCTCTTTGATTCTGAGGGGCAAAGACATGAACCTGACATTTACTGCTGATGTTTTAGATTGCCAAAGATTTCCCTGCTGTCAGACTCTGGTGTAGCCGTGCCGGCAGGATTTAGGCTTGATGTCACTTTGTCTACCTTTTGCCAGTAAGATTTGCTGGGAGATTTGATACAAACATTCAACAACAAACAACAAAAGATCGATACAAATATGATGTAGGGAGAATGGCAGGAATTTTTTAACAAGGTTTAAGTATTGGAGGGTGGATTTTTTTCTTTAGGAATAGATATGAAACATATTTACACGCCATACTACTAGCAGGATTACACCTGGTTTTGCAGGTTAAGACTCAGGGCAGTTAAGTGTACTCCCAGAGCACCTCTTAGAGACCCATATGAATGCAGCACAGACACTACCCTACTCCTACAGCCACATTTGCCCCTGCTACAAGTCAATGAAGTCAAATCAATAAACCATCTCTTTAAAGCCTTGTCACAGTCTATCACTCTGTCTATCTAGTATCTGTCTTTCTCTTCTCAGGCTTATTCTGTCTTTATTTATTCTGTCTTTTTCTTTTATGCCTCTCTCTTTCTCTCACTCTCTAAGGATCTATATTTTGAGTCTTTCTCTCTAATTTGATTCTTCTCCTTTCCAAGTTACCTCCCCCCCCCAAGTCCCTCCCTCCCTTATCCCCTTCTCCTCCTGTGGTACTAACATTTTCTTCTTCTTCTCCTTCTCTAATCTCGTGCATTCATTGCCCACTCAGGTGGCACGCCCATACGAGGTAAGACTGCTGGGAGGACCAACATGACACAGTGGCCTGATTCCTTTTCAACCCCTGGTTCCTACTTGTCTCACAGATCTGAAAAGCAGCTCTGGGTGGATTAACTAATATGGGCGTAGCCCAAAAGACTCGGGACTGTGCGATATTGGTAATACTCACCCAGCTGCTTCAGATCTACAGTAGGTGCAAGAGGAGGGAATTGGAATTGAGCAAGCAATTCATTATACTTTGACTTTTAATCACCTCCCCCTCTTCTCGTCTTTCATCCTCTCTTCATCCTTTCATTTTTCCATCTCAGCCTCAACGTTCACTCTATAACAGAAATCCATCGCTTCCTTCCTCGCCATATTGTGATCTCTCTTTTGTATCCACCAGTTTAACATCATTTTAGCTTTTCACATCTACTTTCAGTCTAAAGCATGATGTGTTTACAACTTGTATTTATTTGTTTGTTGCTTAGTTTGAGGTGACAAAGCATAATATCACTTTTACCTCGGTTTGTTTGCTTTAACTTTTTTTGTGACTCGGATTTTTATTTAAGTTTTTTTGCGGGGGAGGGGTCTTGACCTAATCTCGGCCAGGTCTCGCCCCCTCTACCTTGTCTATATTTGCCCAGTCAAACGTCCCAGTTTACCTCCCAGCTGTTATTCGCTCAGCCTGAAAAGTCCAGATGGCAAAGACTCCGACACACTTGCAGACATTAGTGTGCTCACACACACACATTTCTTCATGGTTTTTTACCATTACTTTCTCTTTTCTCTCTCATTACCGATAAAAAGCCCCAAACAACCACTTTTTTGATAAAGTTTTTATGGGCGCTTTTTTGCCTTACCACACCATCTTTAAAGAACCTCTGGTTGACTTTTTTGACAGTTTTTCTGTTTTCAGGGAGCGAGAAAGCATCGGTCCCTTCCCAAGGCTTTGCGTATGTCGTTCCTTTTTTTTTTTATCTGTTGGCCTTGATGGAGGTCGGTTGATGTCTTTACCTCCTTATTGGGTGTGTTTTTAAAATGACATCACACTCCTGATCCCATTGGTGGATCTGAAAGGGTTTGGGGATATCTTATTGCCATGGCAACATCTTTGTAACATTTTATCCTTGAAAACTGAAACATGATTTGCTCCCTAATATAACTACATCTTAATTTTCAGCAAGGGCATTTTCAAAATACTGGATTTGTGACTGGATTGCTCCACATTTCGGTTGCTTGGTTCATTTGATTCTGCCTTGCATGAAGACTACATTCTCCGTTTTTGTAGTCTTTGTATGAGTGCTTTTTTCTTTGTTTGTTTTTGTTTTCGTCCCATTTCTAATTCTGGAAGCTGTCCCTTGTTTTGGGCAGATTCTTGCTGACAGTGGTAGAAACTTGTTAATTTCTCCCAATAGATTTGGTTCCCTTTTTAGCCCTGTGTTCCTCATACAGAGTTCAGCTTGTTTTTGCTGAAAAAACTCCCTCAGATTCATTTACCCTTTATGCAGCTCTCACCATTTCTATGTTGATGTATTTTTAGACTATTCCCAATTATCTGATGTCTTCCACTTTTGTGTAATTGCTCTATCTTCCTCACTGTCTTTCTGTGTGGCTCCCTCTTCTCTCTCTATCTTCTCCTCCTCTCCATCCCTCCATCCATCCAGGTGCCCTCCAGATAGAGATGAGTGAGGAGTCCGACCAGGGGAAGTATGAGTGTGTTGCCACCAACAGTGATGGGACACGCTATTCCACTCCTGCTAACCTCTATGTCAGAGGTAAGATGGGGGGGGTAAAATCCAGCCTGTCCTGTGAGAACCAATTAGTCAAATTAGAGCATTAAGATTTAAGGATGACATTTATAATGGATGTGGACATTGGGACGTTTATTTCTAGAAAGTAGTCATGTGTTTATACATAGACAGCTAATGATAGGAATGTGCGTTTGCCATATTAATGTGATGTGATGCTGTTAAACCTGCTGTGTTTTATAATTATTTGCAGTAGAGCCATAAAATAAGGGTGGTTTAAAAATGAGAGCTCCTTAACATCAGTTAACCCTGGACCAAATGTTTCACTCAGACTATTAATCTCTCTGCCCTCCCTTCTTAGCCTTTCAACCTCAGAGAAAAACCAAATCATTGTCTGGTTAAGACTTGTGTTTCTCCCCAAATCTGACAGGATTCTCACCTCCTCAGGCGCTCTCTCCTTCAACACACACACACACATACCCACCAAACGTTTGAATCTTGGAGACATTTTTATTCCCGTGGCCTTTTGCTCTGTTGTCTGCCCGCCCAAAAAAAAAGGCTTTAAACAGTGTAGCATGCTTTTCTGACTCCCAACATTGCTCCCAGGGATACGGAACAAATGCACACACACACATGACTGAATGCACACACATAAACAACACACACAACTATGTCCTACGCTAAAACTGTGTATATAAACACACGTGCACACATGGACACGCACACACAAACAGCGCAGAGTCACTGATGTGTGTCTAACAGTGCTTGCAGGGCCACTAAAATCTGGCAGTGCTGCTCAGTGAGTGTTTGACAGGCGGTCTGTGGGGACAGCCAGCAGTGGAGGCTGCCTTAAACAGGAAGGCTTTCACCAACACACTGACCGACCATGGCCTCCGTTTTCTCTCTTTCCTTTCATCCTTTCTTTCTTCCTTCTACTCTTTGGCTTTCCCCTCTGTCTGCGACCACCTTGCCATGCCCCTTTGTCTAACTTGTTTTCTCTCTGTGTCTCCTGTCACTTCTCTGATATTTTCCATTTTCCTGTCTTTTCTCCTCCTCCTCTTCCTCCCGCCGTGCTCTATCCTACCTCCCTCTGCAGAGCTGCGAGAAGGTTGGTACAGTAACAGCTGTGTGGCACTTTTGAGTCTCTCCCGAGTGTTTTCTTTTCTGCCGTTAAACTTCCATTTGTGTTTGTGTCTCGGCTGTTTTATGTGCGGTGCTGAAGGTTTAAACCCTGCCTGTATGGTTAAATCCTTTGAGATACACTGTACCCTTTCTCTTTTTTTGTGAGTACATGTGTGTTTGCTGTGAGTTTTTTTTTTTGTGAGTGTCTTTTGTGTTTCAGTTCATAAAATATTTAATGCCGCACACCATAAAACACTATGAATAAAACATTTTGATATCACATGCACCCTAGTGGTGATGTACCAGACTGTCTGAATGCTTGCAGTCTTCTTTGAATACCATAAAATGTCATCTCAAGACGCATGGAACAACAACAAAATAATCATTATACTATACAGTGTATAGACCCCACCATTGCTCTGCACTTTACTAAACAACACGGTCATGAATTTCTAATCACCTGTCTTCTCCTGCCTTCCTGCTTTCATTGCCATCTGGTCCAGTGCGTCGTGTCCCCCCTCGCTTCTCCATCCCCCCAGCGGACAGCGAGATCATGCCAGGGGGGAACGTCAACATCACCTGTGTGGCAGTGGGCTCCCCTATGCCGTACGTGAAGTGGATGCTGGGAGCAGAAGACCTGACCCCCGAGGATGACATGCCCATCGGCCGCAATGTCCTGGAACTGACTGACGTGCGCCAGTCCAACAATTACACATGTGTCGCTATGTCAACGCTTGGCGTGATTGAGGCGGTGGCACAGATTATTGTGAAAGGTGGGTTTATCAGCATGTATATGAGGAGGCTTATGAGTGAGAAGAGAAAAGAGTATGTGATTAAGAGAGGAAGTCATGGTTTGACCTTGCCCCTGGTGAGACTTTGATTTTGACTTCAATTCAAAAGAGAGTTTTTAAGAGAACAAAACCACAGGGTAGCCGCCTTCTCTTTTGGAAGAAAATTTACATCACAAAAGAAATATAAAGTAAGACTAGCATGTAGAGTTACTTCCTTTGCTCTGTTTTTTATACAGTAAAATATATTTGTTAACATTAATATATTTGGCAATGATACAATGATATCAATATTCTGACTTTGAAGAAGTGATTTCAACTTACAACAAATTGTTGAACTGTTGCTTGATTCAATTAAGATTATATTGTTTATCATGCATTGTATAATTCTATGATATTGAGCTGGTCTCATCATTTCAATGCTTCCATCTTTTCTTACCAGCAGATGTTGATTTCCTTCTCTTAAAGGTGCAGAGCGATGGCATAAGTCTATCAGAGAAGTTCTTAAATTTAAAGGGATAGTGTGTAAGATCTCTCTCTTCTCTCTTTCTCAGCTCTGCCAAAGGCTCCTGGCACCCCTGTGGTGACGGAGAGAACCGCAACAAGCATTACACTCACCTGGGATTCTGGCAACCCTGAGCCTGTCTCCTACTATATTATACAGGTGTGTAGCACATGCAGAAGCATCTACTGCATGTGCACAGAGGTTTGTTTTTAAACACAGATTTTAAGACAGCTAAAGCACTGCAGTAGATTTTTATATGAACGTAAACTATTATTAACAGCATAAATCAGTACGTAGGGCTGCAAAACAAAAGGGTTCCTTTTCGCTCCTGATAGCAATAAAATCACCAAATTGCTCAAATGAAATCGGGTGTCTTATGAGTATTCTCTGCCCACGAGGAGAAATGAATTGAATGAAACTCAAACTGCAGCACTGAAGCAATGACTGGAGAACACCAACATACACTGTATATTAGATATATTGTATGTTGGTGTTTGCAGTTTTATTGGTATCACATTTTCTGTTTACTGATATACAGTGTATATATATATACTGTATGTAGATGGAGCTATACATAGAGCTTCTTCTGTACAAAGTGAGCTAATGCAGCTTTAAATCAGCATTTTCTTCCTCTCTCTTCCCTGCAGCACCGCGCCAAAGGGTCAGAGGACCCTTATAAAGAGATCGATGGCATAGCCACAACGCGCTACAGCGTGGGTGGCCTCAGCCCATACTCCCACTATGACTTTCGGGTGGCGGCCGTTAACACCATTGGCCAGGGCCCCTCCAGTGATGTGGTGGAGGCTCGCACAGCCGAGCAGGCCCCCTCATCGCCTCCTCGACAGGTCAGGGTTTGATTGGACAAAGCAAATTCAGAAAATTTTGTTTCTACAGCAATGTTGCATCTTTCATTTGGAAGTAAAAATGTGACATTCAACAATGCAATTTTGATTCTGTTTGAAAACCAAGTTGACTTTAATGCAGCTGTCGTTTCAGTCTACTGTTACAGTTTTACAGTGTTATTTGCTTCCTGTTATTCTGACTGGCTTAACAGTGTGTTACATTAATCTTGTTTTAAGTTGTCTTTAGGTCTCAAAAAACTAACCCAACTTTCAACAAAACTGTGAAATTGCAGTACATACAGTAAAATACACCCAGAGAGGTGTTGCTGAAGTTCTTCCTGTTTGTCCTGCAGGTCCGCGGTCGTATGCTAAGCACGACAACAGCAATCATCCACTGGGATGAACCAGAGGAACCTAACGGACAGGTGGTGGGCTACAGAGTCTATTACACCTCAGACAACACGCTGCCAGTCAACCAGGTGTGTACCAGCGTGCGCTTGGTTTCGTTTAATTTTGTTGTTACTTTTATTAATCTCAGATGACTGATAACTGATCTGCATGTGTCTAATACACGAGTGTGCATCTGTGTGTCTACTCGCATTCATGCCTTGTGTGGTGCACTTTTGTCGTGCAGTGGGAGAAGCAGATGGTGCGCAGCGCCAACTTCATCACCATCCAAGGTTTGACTCCTAACAAGACTTATTACATCAGAGTGCTGGCCTTCACTTCGGTAGGAGATGGACCCCTGTCCCAGGACCTGCAGATTATAGCCAAGACTGGAGGTAAAAGATTGGACACAACAGAGGGATGTCAGGCTTTGCTTGTGGGCATGTATTAGACAGATTTAGCATACTATACTGAAAACATATGAATTTATGAATAAAAGAATGAAAATATATTAATCTTCACTAATCCTGTTTTTCCTCAACTCTGTAGTCCCATCCCAGCCATCAGAATTTAAGGGTGAGGCGAAGTCTGAGACCAGTATCCTGTTGTCCTGGGTGGCCCCACCTCAGGGTGGTCCGGACAACCAGATCGCAGGATATGAACTGGTGTACCGCCGGGCTGACGACACAGAGGAGGTAAGATAAGAGGGAGTAGTAACGTCTGGACTAGTAACTTCATGGATGGTTGGCTGGATGATAACCGATGAAAGGACGGATGTGTGAACAGATGGATGGGAGGGCAAACACAAAATCAATTGATCTCAATTGATCTCAATATTCAAATCTATATTGTTTATCTCGCAATCTGACGGTTTACACTGTCCCGTTGTCTTCATATCATTTCAGAAGAAAGTGAGCTTTGAGCCTACCACCTCCTACCTGTTGAAGAACCTGAAGTCTTTCTCCACCTACACCTTCCAGCTGGCTGCCAGGAGCAAGCATGGAATTGGGGCGTATACCAACGAGGTGTCCATCGACACACCACAGACGCGTAGGTCCAACCACAAATACTGCTGTGTGTGTGTTTGTGTGTGTGTTTGCGTGTTTGTCTGTGTGTGTGTGTTTGAGTGAAAGAAAGGTTTCAATTTTGACAATGCAAAAATGAGAATGGACACAAAAACAGAACCAAAAAGACATGAAATCCTTGGTCTGACATAGATGTGTGTGTTACCAACATTTATTGATGAAGACATTTCTTGGCAGTTGTTGCTTTTTTGCATTGTCACAAAGGGGCCGCTGTGAATCCAGACATTAACTGACCTCAGATTCGATATTTCAACAAATACATAATTAAATAGCTCATTTACGATTCCTAGAACTTACCTCCGCCCTTGGTATTTCATCAAATATAGCGCAAAACTATTTATGGACAACTTGACGGCAAAGTAACAGTACTTAATTTGTTGGCTACCAATCTGAGGTCTGTCAGAGAATCAGTATAAACGAGGTAAGAAGCCAGTGGTTTGTAGATAGAGAGGAGAACGCTATCATGGATCACAGAGGCTTGGGTAGGCTGTAAGGACAAGTAAGTTATGGGCAGGTATGTTTATGTGTTAAAGCTCTAGTCAGTGTTTTTGTGTTTCATCGCTTTTAAGTCATTCACTCATTTTCATTAACCAAACATTTCTACCAAACAGAAGTTGACACCCATCATTGAGTATCTTTGTTCGGCCATCTTGCTTTCTAGTCACAGGGTCATTTTTCGTAAGAGCTTCTGTTCTCCAGTGTTTTGTTTTCATTTGATGTTTCTTTGTCTTTTGTTCTCTGTCTTTCGCCTGCTCAATTTCATCCCCGTTCCTTCACGGCAAACCTCACTCCCTCACCTCTCCACCCACCAACAACAACACGCACACACGACCAAACAACATTTACCCAAACAACACCCACTGTGCTTCCTAAAAACTGGCCAATCAGTTCCTTCAGCGCCTCCCCAGGACATCACATGCACCAGTCCCAGTTCTGCCAGCGTCCTGGTAAGTTGGGCTCCACCTCCTTTGGAGTTTCAGAACGGCATCATTACAGGATACTCCATCCAGTACTCCACTACTGAGGGCAACAAGATGTCTAAAAGAATTGATGGAATTCCTCCGGAAAGTTCTCCATATCTCCTGGAAAACCTAGAGAAATGGACTGAGTATGGCATAACGGTACGGGCGCAGACAGAAGCTGGGGATGGACCAGAAAGTTTGCAGCTGCTTATCCGCACCGAGGAAGATGGTATGTTCCCAAACAAACCCCCTGCCTGTCTTAGGATGGTCCGCCCCACTAACAGTGGCTACCTCACTAACATAGCACTAATTAGCTCAAAGCACCCTAAACTAACAAAAGGTTTCTTCCACTGGCCAGTAAAGGTCGTTTTGTCTACTCTTGAGCTGCAAACTAAATGGATGATGCATTTAAGAACCACTGTCAGACCCTCCAGTTCTGAAAGCCTCTCCTTTACTCCTCCATAACCACCAGAAACCTCCAACATCCGGAAATCTCTTCCTGCTACCCCATCACCACTGCTTTCTCTTGTCAACAGCAACCCTTTTTTCTCCAGCAGCCTTTTTTTTTTTTACCAGCATCTTTTTTTTCGCACTTTCCCCTTTCTTCTAAAATCCCCTCTTTTTTTTGGAAAAGGGATGGTTGGGATTTCCCACTATATTCTCCACTAACAATACCAAAACAAAACTTTTGTCTGTAGCTGTACCTTTGCCTTTCCACACCTCGACACCTTTTCCCACTCACCGTCTGCCCCTCCAACTCCTCTCCAGTTCTTAGACAATTATGGGAGCATCTTTAAGATAACTGAATCCATGTATTTTATTGTGACTTGAGCCATTTGTAATATTTTCCACAATATTTTTGATATTTATGCTTAATATGCCATACTCCCAATATACCCACTACAAAGTTTTTGTGACTTCAGCCTTCTTTAGAGTGCTTATGCGTCGGTCAGTCCGATAACGAGAGGTAGCTGGAGTTTTATTAAATTTTAATTTTTTTTTGAGAGAGTGTAGTTCTTGGCAGCATGTGAGAGGTTTTACTTGATAACAGTATTTTCTCTTTGACTGCTTGCCACTGTTTATCTGCCCATGGCAACAAATCCTTTTCTATCTGCCATTCTTATCTTTCTCTACATTTGCTTCTTATCCTCCACTGCTTTTTTCCTCCATGTTTTTCCTCAAGCACTCTCATTTTTTACTATTTTTACTTTTTTCCCTGACATCAGAGCAATTTTAGACTTTTTTGGGGGTTGTATTTTTACATTTTTTCAGCTTTTTTTTTTATCTGCCCCTGAAACATTTTTGATTAGAAAAAAAAAATTTCACTAAACTGAAGGCCTGTAGTGAGAGGTTTGAGTGCCCATCATCTGTGACCCTTGACCTCTATCCCAAAATGCATTTTTTAGTTCCAAGTGGTCCTCCGCGAGGGGTGGAGGCAGAGACTGTGAACGCTTCAGCCGTTAGGGTGAAATGGCGAGCGCCGGCGCCGGAACGGCAGCACGGTCACATCCGAGGCTACCAAATCCACTATGTGAGGATGAACTACGGAGAACCTCAGGGTCAGCCCTTCATCAAGGATATCCTCATTGAGGACACTCAGGTAACACTAATAATTACTCTCTAAAACATTATTATCAAAATGACCTGAGTCAGGAACTGTTTTATGAATGCCTAATAAAGATTTTATATGAGCCCATTTTTATAATACAATAATATTTGATATTAAGTTAATAGTTTCACTAAAACCCTAAAGAAAGGATGAGGTTTACCTGTTTTATGGATGAGAGAACCAGCATGTGGCATCTATTCCTGTAAATAAGATAAACATTTTACCAGATGTCTTTTGTTACTCCTTGTCTGTACAACTACACAACACATAATGCAGCAATCTGTCACAGCTTCAATATCAACTTTCTCTATGACACTTGAGTGTACGTAAAACAATTAGAAATGAGTCCCAAAAACATTGACAAATTTAGTAGAAACCATCCTTATAGATTGTTTAAAAGGAACATTTAGACATTTTTTGAAATATGCTTATTTGTCTTCTTGCCGATAGTTAGATGAGAAGATCAACACCACTCTTATATCTGCCTCGTTAAATATGAAGCGATAGCCAGGAGATGCTTAGCTTAGCTTAGCATAAAGACTCGAAAAAGGAAACCATTAGCCTGGTTCTGTCCGGCTGCAGCTTCATATTTAAGGCACAGACATGAGCGTAGTATCTATCTTCTCATCTAACTCTTGGTCATATTATTTCTTTAAAATAAATAGAATCTGGCTTTTCATGACCGCTGCTCTGGCTTCAATTAAACAGGCTTATTTTAAAAGAATTTGTGCATTATTAAATGTATCTACTCTAAATCTATTTATACCTGCCAATTACTGCTAATTATTTTAAATGTATAGTCATTGCATTGAACGTGATTGTAAAGTCTTCAAATTATATCCTAAATATTAAGGATTGTGTTTTTCTCTTCTCTCTATACTGTTCTGCCATTCAGTGGGAAAATCATGACTCAGCTGAATATGTGAGTAGACCTTTCTTTTAGCTTTTAATTTAAAAGTGATAACAACAAAGAACAGAGTAGATGAGTCATATTTATGAAATTGTAGCTTTAAAATCTCCTATGACCAGAGTGAGGGCTTAAAACCCAGGAGGGGGTATGCATTCGGTGTTCTCCAGGATTTTTAATAAAGGACCCTGGAATAACACATAGATAACTGCTGACTGGTAAAATATCATGATTATTTATGCTTTCCATAGGTCAAGAAATTGAGACAGATGGAGTAGATGGAGTAATAAAGAGTAAATAACTTCAAAATGTATTTCCTGGCCTGAGAAAGGTGTTATTGGTGTAGAAATGAGATGAGTGACTGTCTGTACTGGTAGGCTGTCAGAAAAAAAGCCCACAATCGTTTCTTTAGTCACTGCAGCTGTTTCACCAGTTTGACCCAGATTTTTTTAAATTAAATTTAAGTTCTGCTTATTGCCCTGGGGGCACACAAGCAGTGTTGCCTTTTTGCAGCTGACGGTGCTTTGTATTGTTCTGCAGGAGGTGGTTCTTGGACAACTGAAGGCAGACACTTCCTACTCTGTATCAGTGGGGGCTTACACCGCCAAGGGTGATGGTGCTCGCAGCAAACCTGTTTCTGTTTGTAGCGCCCTGCCACGTAAGTGTGTCTATACAGACTGTCACACAAACAAAACGAAAGACTACAAAAGCACACACAACCAGTAATGATCTTTGAGGCTAAAGCATCACTAATGATCATTAGAGGCCATTAAATCATTGAATTGGTTTATGTCTCACTCTGTCGCACCTTGCTATGCCAGTAAGAAGCCACTCATTTGGTGCCATATTAATCATATCTTGCCATTTTGCTTGAGGCCTTGAATAATGTGCTTTGCAATTATCCTCTAATTATCTTTTCTTCATTCTCTCTCTCCTGCTCCCCCTGGTTCCCTCTTTGTAGTGCCTGAGAAGCCCAAACTGATGGTGAGTGCCACTGATTCCGGTACTGCTCTGCTTCAGTGGTACCCACTTCCCAACCCACCCACCCCGCTCCTGGGGTACCGCCTCACCTTTGGCCGCATTGACGTCCTTCCCTTTATGGTGGTGGAGTTCCCCACCAAAGAGAACCGCTACACCGCCCAGGACATCCACAAGGGAGCTAACTATGTCTTCAGACTCTCTGCCCGTAACAAAATGGGCTACGGAGAGGAGGCTGTAAAGGAGGTGACTACTCCAGAAGATGCCCCAAGTGGATACCCAGAAAATATTATCTCAGAGGATGCTTCTGCCACCTCCCTCCGACTGGCGTGGAAATCAGTCCCACTAATTGAGCAAAATGGGAAAGTTGTGAAGTACTCAGTGCTGTATAAGGATATAAACAGCCGCGGGAATGCCTCAGAAGTTGTGGTGCCCAGTCCAGGGTCGAGTGTTTTGTTGGAGGGTCTCAGTGCAGATACTGTGTATGATGTCAGGTTGTGCGCATTCACATCTGTCGGCCCTGGGCCGTACAGCCCCAGTGTCCAGTTTAGGACACAGCGGCTAGACCAAGGTAGGACTCGCACTCACTTTGTAACAACCCATCTTCATCACTCAGGATGCAACACACGCTTCCTAACAGCACATTTGTGCATATATTGCGCACACACAAGTCCCACATGCACACACACACTCAGAACCACAACATCTGGTAACAACATCCTAAGTGTCCTTTTTCGTTGTCTTGTCACTTTAGTCTTAGACCCAACGTCCTTTTCCCAAAGAAAGGTAAGAGTCTTGGGTCTTGGGCGAGTATCCCTGTCCAGTCAAAGTCACTGTGTGTTGATCAGAGCAGATAGCTAGCTTGAGACTGGTACTAGAGAGTGATACACAGGTAAGGACCTTACTTTTGGTTCAGTAGAGCGATTAAGAGGCACTGGAATTATATTCACGTTTATTTGTTTTATTTTTATTTTTTTGTCCCCTAGTTTTTGCCACAAACTTCAGAGTAAAGGCTGCCATGAAGAACTCTGTTTTGTTGTCCTGGGAGATCCGAGACAAGAACCCTGCCCAGCCATTCACCGTAAGTAGATCTGCAGTGTAGCATATTTAAATGTAGTTAAATAAACATCATAATTCAAATAGGCCAGGTTTCAAATCTCCAAAAGCAAATATAGGCAGGGTGCAAATGAAGAAAAGGGACGAGAAGGGGGGTAAAAATATTACCTGTTCTACAGTGACAGGTTGCTGTTAACGAATTTCATCACTTCCTGTTTGATAATTGATAAAACCTTGCAGGTACATAATGCCCCTTGAGCTGCTGGAATTCTTTTAATGAAAAATAGATAGAGGAAGAGTTTAGTTTGCATTAACAGCAGCGACAGCAAGTCACCAATAAAACAGGGAAATTAAAATATAATAGCCTCTGTGAAATAAATGCCTGGTTCTTTCTGTTGAGGTAAATAAACTCATCAGGGACTTTATTACAATATGTGCTTCAGTGTGTGTTTTAACCTATGTCATATGCAATTTAACTCTTGAACTGTGTGACAAACCCTGTGTCCAGATCCTGTATGGAAAGGGCCAATCTGTGGAAGTGGATGGGAAGCAGACTCAGAAGCTGATCACTGGCTTGGAGCCGGACACCCAATACTCCTTTCTGCTCACCAACCGGGCCAACAGCGCCGGGGGTCTGCAGCACCGGGTTACTGCCACCACTGCCCCAGACATCCTTAAAACCAAACCCACGGTGGTGGGAAAGACCAATGCAGACGGCATGGTGACTGTGCAGCTACCAACTGTGCAGACCACAGCCAAAGTCAGGTAGTGATTATGGATGAGTTAAGGAGAGTGAAGAATTTGGTTTGATGCAATGACTAGATGTGAGCATTTTTGACAGTAACCTGTACAGAATTTGCTCCAATTAGGTTGTTTTCACATGAATAGTTCTTTAGACCCTGTGAGGGGTCAAACAGCATTTTTCTCTTTGTATCGACAGGCACAGGAGTCTTTCCCATTTTACTGTAGATGCCTTGATCCAGAAGAGTAATACAAACTGTAATCCACTGGATGTCACATTTGAATAGTTATCTGGAGATTTCTACATTCATCAACTCTCTAAATGCAAAATTGCCAGACTCAAGCACATATCATTTTCTCACATTTCACATAAATAAACTACTTTCTACAGTATCACTCAGCATAGTGGTGTATGCTAAAGTGCGAGCATGGAGCTCCGGAGTGAGTCATCTATTGAGCCATGGATGATTTCGGTGTCTGTGCCCTCATTGCTCAGCGGGTGCTTGTGCTCTGACGGCTTCAGAAAAAATCCCCTCCTCCGGTGCCATTATTGTTTTTGTTCATGGCCTAACCACACTGTTTAGATTTAAAGTGCGGTGTCACAGCTGCTGCTGCAGAAATGTGCTGTATTAATGACACAATACTTCATAGTTCTGTAAAGTAGGCCACTAAAGGAATAGTTTTACATTTTAGGAAATATCTTTATTCACCTTCCTGCCAAGAGTTAGACGAGAAGATCGATACCACACTCGTGTGTATGGTATATATGATGCTACCGCTGGTTAGCCTAGCATTTGAAACAGCTAGAAGGTCACATAATCTGCCAACAAGCATTTCTTAAACTCATTAATTAAAGAACTGAATGAAACAAACAAGATTTAACATGTTAATTAGTGAGCAGATTTTGGTACCTTTGGACAGAGCCAGGCTAGCTGTTTCACTCTGTTTCTGTAGTCATGCTAATCTAAGAGAACTGGATGTCGTCTGTAGCTTCATATTTATCTACGGACATGAAAGTGGTGTCAATCTTCTCATTAACTCTCAGCAAAAAAGAAATGAAGTGTATGTGCCAAAATGTGGAGCACTGATGTGTCTCCAGGGACTGAGATGCTGAAAGAATGCATAGTTTTTTATTATATTTCCTTAAGCCTAAATCCAGCACATGCTGTGTTTCAGGGGTTACTATGTTGTAGTGGTGCCACTGAAGAAGCAGAGAGGAGGGAAGTTCCTGAATCCCTGGGAGGAGCCGGACCAGATGAACATGGATGAGGTGAGACATGAAGCAGAAATGAGATTATACAAATAAATAGCTATAAAATGGTCATAATAAAGAGCTTATTATGAGGTATTACAGGTGTTGGCAGAAATGATGATGATGATCAGGGTGATGGCAAGTGCATGTACACGTTTTGTAATTTAAATGTATAGAAAACTAAAGAAATGATAATCCAACCACAATACAAAGACAGTCTTCCAAGAGGCATTCATTGGCATTAGTGTTGAAATTGTCCAGGTGCCATTCACCCATGTGTATTTCAACTTTCTAACCATGTCAAATTGGTATTTTTAGATTTTTCTTTTGTGTGTAAATTAATAATCTATGTGCATTTTTGTTTACCACTTTAGGGATGAATCAAAAGTATTTTGAATTGAATTTGAAAGTCACATAAACAGAATAGTGCTTACTGGCAGGGTTTTCTCACCTCTGTTGTATCAGACTATTTCTGTCTTATTATGCGAAGGTAGAAGACCTGGCTATCCATTGCCTGTTCAATCCAAACAATACTTTCACATAACATTTCCCATCTAATTCCACTTCCTGCCGAATGCTAAAGACTTCATCACCTCATTACGCTGTTCTGAAAGCACATTCATGTGTGTGAGATTAGCTTCAATAGAGTTTTTATGGTGCCCACTGTCTCAATGGATAAATGCTCCAGCAATTCAGTTGATGATGAAGACATTTGTGCTTAGGTGATAATGCTCTATACAACCCATTGTTCCTTCACTGATGAGGGTTTTTGTGAGGGGTAAAATTGCCAAAACTGCCCTTTTCTTTTTTTCTCAGGAAACTCAGGAATACAATATCCAAATATTAAGCAAATTATAGTTTTTAGGAAAATGATATTACATGTTGCAGAAAGATGACTCTATTACTTTTGCAGTATTAGCGAAATGTAATTGTTGATTTGCAGTGTGATTGATGGCCTTTGATTTTGCACTTTGTTTGAACTTGGCATATATTAGGTGAAAATTATAACCAACTGATGCCATTTTCTATGATTTCTCATCTCTTTGGAACCTTTATATCAATTCTCTGTTTCCTCCTCACCTCCTCCCTCTCCCTTCTTTATCCCTGTCTACCCATCTTCTTTTTTCTTCCCGTTCAGCTCCTGAAAGAGATCAACAGGACCAGTACCAGTCGCGCCCTCCGCATCCACAGACAGGCTGGCCAATCAGATCCTAGGGCCTACGTCACCGCTCACTTTAAGACCCTCCCCCTGGAGTTCACACTAGGTGACGGGCGAAACTATGGTGACTTCCGCAACCGTCCACTCCAGAATGGACAGGAGTATGTTTTCTTTGTGCTTGCGCTGCTAGACCTCTCTGAGAATGTGAGTAAAACCACAAACACGCCCACACAGTTCAACCATCTAAATACAGTTTTGTTTAATTTATACACGGAAATGCATTCAAACTATGCCTCCCTCCAGACTATGTACGCCACTAGCCCTTATTCTGACCCTGTGACCTCTTCGGATGGGGATCCTCAGCCAATCGTCGACGAGGAAGAGGGACTGTTGTGGGTGGTGGGGCCTGTGCTGGCTGTCATCTTCATCGTCTGCATCGTCATCGCCATTCTCCTCTTCAAGAGGTAAGGGCAGCATGATGGAGCGAGGAAAATTTAAAAATGTTAAATCAAGTATTGGGCTGGTGAAAGAAGGAGGAAGGAAATCCATAGGAGACAGGGTGAAAGATCTTCACAGAAGATACTGTACAGGGATGAACTTGTTTTCATGTCGAATTTGGCTTGTTGCTCAACTCAAAATGTTGTTTGTGCACTAAAGTCTAATAATAATATAATAATAAACTTTATTTATATAGCACCTTTGAAAAACAGAGTTTACAAAGTGATTTGACAGAAGGTAAAAACAGGATACTCAGAAAGCAATAAAACAGGAAGCATTAAAAGCAAGTTAAAGTATATTTTATGGATACATTTTAATACATTCCTTGCCTGTAGTTTGACGGTCCTATCTCAAAAAGTGGTTTGAAAAGGTACCTTAAGTGCCTTTCACCTCACAGAGCATCTCTGCCTCACGCCACAGCCGCCTTCAACTCTTCCACATCTCCCACAGTTTGAACACCTCCGCTTTACGGGAAAATGGTCTGGACCTACACTTGTAACTAAATCCAAAAGCTTTCGTAAACAAATCTGAGGCTGAGCAAAGCCCAGTTGATTTATTATGCTTTTCCATTATTTATGAAACATACAGTACTAACATGTGTTATGCTAATCGTATCTGGGTTTCCCATAGACATTCAATTGCGTGTTTTCTGTAATCTGTTAAAATATATAAACATGGAGCAATGTTAGCTAACATACCAGATAGGGGAAGATAAAATGATCCCCTATTAGCATTATTCATGATAATCATCTGTTCTTCTGGCTAGAGCTTTGTTAATGCACATGAATAATTGCTGTGACTGATGTTGCATTGCAAAATTATTAACCTTGGTGGTAATAATAAGTTAATAAGCCCTGGACTGTAACCTGTGGTGATACGCAGCCATTAATGTCTCACTTGTGGCTTAGTTGCACTTCGCAGCATATTTTAAGTATGTTGTTATAAAGTAGATGTCACATCCGAGGGTGTGCTGGGAGATGATGTGCATGCAGTGTTGTGTAGGATCAGGGGAGGAGGTTTTGTCATCTAGATTTAGATTTTCTGTGACTATGGAGGTTCTATTTAACATATGTAAATATATATGTAAGCATTGTAATAAGAAACTGATTAGTTTTAATTAGAGGGACTGAACAATGAGTTCAGCATTGCTTTGGTCCCTGATGTTTTGAGATTGGACACTAATGTTATTCATCCTTGTCTGTTCTTTTATCTGCTCTTCTCCCCGTTTGGATCCAGCAAACCTGACAGGTAAACAAACGCCACCTATTACCATTTCTGTCTGTCCTACAGGGGTGTTTTCTTTGAAAATCCTTTGCAAATACTGCTTTAGATAATAGATCCCAGTAGAGTCAGGATTACCTTGATGTTTCTTTGATGATTGCATAGTGACCTACAGTGGATAAATTGTACACTGGAAGTGCACTGGATAAATATATAAGGCATACATGCTAATTGTAAATATTCAGAGTAGAGAAAAATAACAGTGGCACTGCATGACTTTGTCCATGTTGATGATTTTAACTAAACGAAGCTGATGTCACTTTTAACTCCTGGCAGGATCCGTGAAAAATCCCACCTCCATCCCAGACCATATAAAAAGCTGCAACACTAAACCAGCAGTCAACCAAAGCTCTGGTAGAATTTAAAAGAGAAATTACAGCCATCCCTGTAAATGTCCAAGGAGCAATTTTATGTGGTTTACTCTGATCCATTTATTTAAACACAAATCCCCAAAATTGATGTTATTGCGCAAGTTTACAAATCCAACGTTTTCCCAGATTCATCTTCTTTTTTTTTTGCAGTAAAAGGTTCAATTCACGAGGTTGAGGTTTACGTAAACGCTGTGTGCTGATCTGTTATTCCAGGAAAAGGGCCGAGGCTGAAGGCAGGAAGGGAAGTTTCCCCTGCAGCAAAGCCATGTCGTCCCACCATCCCACCGATCCTGTGGAGCTACGCAGAATCAACTTCCAGACTCCAGGTGAACTAGACACACCTGTACACATACAGGCATAAACACCATGTGTGGTTTCATTTGTGATTTCCAAGGTATTAGTTGTATTTATGAGATTTCCATGGTGTTTTTCCCTTTTCAGCATACCGTGTATCAGTGTACCGCGGTTATCGGCGTTTGTCAAGTTAGTTGGTCTTAATCCGTCATGTATCTTCTCTTCTCTCTGCTGTCATTGTTTTTCTTTCTTTCTTTCTTTCTATCATCCTCTCCATTTTCATACTAACTAACCTTCCATCCCATATAGGATGAAGCTGCTTGAACTGACATCTCATCAAAATGCCTCTGGAATACTGCTTTAAAAATCCCTCCCAAAAAATATCATGATTAATTTTTAACCGCCTGTGTCACATTCATATTTTATCTTCACCACCAGCAGTGTGCATATACTCAGAGGACATGACAACAGGCACATTGTTCTTTCTGTCTGCCTGGAGAGAAAATGGTCACTTAACAAGAAACACTTCCATTTGCTTCCTTCACTGACTACGGACAGAACACTAAACAACAGCTCCTCTGAGAATCTTTACTCTTAACATTTTCCTCCAAAAGAGTTTAGTACCGACTGTATCAAAATGGCCTCTTTTTCCTATTCTGTGCTCGGCAGGCATGGCAAGTCACCCACCCGTCCCCATCTCTGAGCTGGCAGATCACACTGAGCGCCTCAAGGCAAACGACAATCTCAAGTTTTCTCAAGAGTACGAGGTAGGCATGCTGATTTTCTGTCCCTGAAAATCTTTTAAGTTGGGAAATCCATCTGGTTTTCATGCAGTCACACATATTTATCGTTGACTCGTCATTTCTTTGCTCGGCTTCAGTTTCAGCATGAGCGCTGTAGATTGAGCCTCACGTAGCCTCTACTGTTAAGTTGCATTTTGATTCTTCTTCACAGAACGATACAAGATAGAGCCCATTTTCCTCTCTCTACTGTCTCGTTGTTATCTATACAAATATAAGGGGGGGAAATTGAAATTGCAAGCTCAAAGAGAGTTTACTTACAGCCAGATGGTTATCAAGCCCTCATTTCTACGCTCTGGTGGAGAAGGAAGGATAGAAATAAAGAGGCAGCGACAGAGAGCAGAATCACTAAGAGATAGAGGAAGCAAATGTTCTCTGCAACAAAAAAACGACGCTTCTTGATTAGTTTTCCTCCAGCTTGCAGCACAGTTAATGTGGAACAAAAAAGGCATCAACTTGGAGATAACAACGTGCCTGAACTTGCTGTGCTGAACTGTGGCACTAAATAAGAAAAAACACATCAGTAGATATATTTCCCAACATGCTGGCCGTGTAGCAAATAGTGCTAGCATTACAATGAGCTCCACAGAGAGCTATTAGAGGGGTAAAAATGTTTTTCATCAATTTGGACCGACAGCCCCTGGGTGACGAAGGAGACATAAGGCTCTAATTGGCTACCACAAGAGAGAGACAAATTGTGTGTGACAGAGATGCGTATATAGAGGAAGACAAGGACATATTATGCAAGGAGTAGAAAAACAGAGCGAGGATGTTTGAGGGAGAAAAGTGTCCGAAGAGGGGACAAAGGAGGGTGGAAGAGACAGTGAGGGAGAAGCCGTATGTAATTGTGGTGCGAGTTGGAATCACTCTGTTGAGCCTCACATTCTCGCTGCATGACTGTGTGCTTTGTTCGATACTGAACCCTTAACTAGGGAGCGAGAGAGAGATGTATGGAGGAGGGATTGAGGGAGAGAGAGAGAGGCCAGAAATGATTGCGGTGTAATAATCAGACACACATGATGTTGGGCAGCGTGTGGAAACACACACACACACACACACACACATACGTGCACTCATCCAATACCACTCCTGTCCATTTTTTCCCCAACCAAACCATAATTATGTGTCGTAAAATATTCAGAATTGCTAAATTGCTCTGGCTCTCTCCAGTTTCGTCCATCTCCATTGACAGCCCCATAATGACCTCATGTCTGCCTCTCCCAGCTAACAGCGATGGTTACACTGTAATTACCCTCCAGGAACTTAATGTGTTGGTCTAACACAACCGTCCTTTCTCTCCCAGAGGAATTTATTGTGTTTTTATCATCTTTTCTCTGGTAGCTAATTTTACTTTTTGTTTTTTGCTCTCGATATTGTTTCCTGAAACAGGATATCGTCTTTGCGGGCATTCCCGTCCAAGTTCAATAATACTTTGTTAATTTTCAATTTGTACTTTCTAATGGTGTGGTTTTACTGCAGCAACGCTGGACAATGCTTAAATTCATAGAATTTCCAGTTCTTGCTTTTCTGTATGCAGTTTTGTGCATTTGATGCAGATTTAAAGCTATAACAACATCATTGCCAACACTCAATTTTGTGGTAATGCTTATAGTTCATGCATGATATTATTAGAGAATCAGACAGTACATACAGAGGTTTGAAAGTGGTACACAATTATTACTTCTCAGTTTCTTTGGCAAGGGAGCTCTGATTGATCAATACTAACATTTTATTAGCCTTCCAAGCAAAAAAAAGATTTTTCCTTACCACAAGGAATGGCCTCAATCATACATGCAATGACCATTTGTCAGAATATAATGTTACTGACACGCCACATGCTGGTATGAGCATTTGAAAGCCAATAATTTTTAGCCAATAGTTTTTAAACCAAGCATTAAATCCAAAAGCTAGCAAAGAAAAAAAACTATTAAAGCATGCAAACACTGTCCAAAACAACCTGAGTTTATAAAAGTGGTTAACCCGCCAAGGCTGTCTTCATTAGTTATTTTCTGCTGTTGTTCGCTCTTTGTTCTGACCTTGTCTTTTGCATCTTGTAGTCCATCGACCCTGGTCAGCAGTTCACTTGGGAGAACTCCAACTTGGAGGTTAACAAACCAAAGAATCGCTATGCTAACGTCATTGCCTATGATCACTCCAGGGTTATACTCTCCAGCATTGAGGGTAAGACATGCCGCCAGCGTGTGTGTGTGTGTGTGTGTGTGTGTGTGCGTGTCTGCGCCCTTGTACTCATTTTTTATTTTTGTGAGGATATTTTTAGGAAGTGAGGGCATTTTTGTCACTTTCTCACTTCTTTAAATGGCTGTGAGGTTTGGTTTCATGGTTAAAGATTAGACTGGGCATGTAGTTATGAGGGATAAGGTTGGGAATAGAGGCTAGGAAGTGCACTATGTCAGAGAGAGTCGTCACAAATATAAAAGTACATACACGTGTGTCTGAGTGTGTATGAACTTGAGGGATTGGATATTAATAGTCCAATGATGTGTTTCATTGCAATTCCTATACAACTCATTCAAAGTGCTATGTCTGCATTGGCCATCATTTCATCACTTCAGGATTCAAACAAACTGCTGTTTCTTCCCACTGTGTTACCACATCATACAATTGCTATGGTCTCTCACTCAACCATTTTAATGTTTGCGGAGATAAATTAGGCACACGCTTTATTTATAGGCTATTTACTGATGTATTTCCATGGTGCGGCCATTTCACTGGACTCAGTAAACAGTGTAAAATAAGAAGAAAAAATAGTCTCAGTCCTGTTCTCAGTGTGCGTTCTGAAGCGCACTCACCCACCTCGACTGGGAAAGACCTGAGGCAGTGAAACTGGCAGCACCAATGTGGAGAGAGGGAGGCAGTGGGAGGCCAAGCCCAAACAGATGAGCCTTATCTGGGCAGAGCATGTGTGAGCAGCCCTTCCGCCCCCGCCTGTCCTGGAGCCCTGGCTGCCTGTCTTTCTTTCAGCTTTGAAAACACATATACTCTTGAGCATGTCCAAACACACAAGAGCACACACACACACACATAGACACATACTCTACTATAGATTTAAAACACATGCCCAGGATGTGCACAAGCACAGAAATGCACTTTTACACCCAGTCTCCTCCACACATTCTCATAAACTCACACTCTCTGCCAAGCCAGTGTAGCCACCAAGTGACTGGAAGTGTGTGTGTGTGTTTTATCTATGCAGTGCTTCTGCTGTAGTCCCTTGCAATAAAGTTGTAGCACATCAAAGCATTTAGCCAAGCTGTCTTTTAAGGAGTGAGGTTGATAAACATATGTTCGACGTTCTTCTTACCGTCTGTTCCCATCCCATTTAAAACAAGTTGTATAAACACCCTGTACCCCTCTGTCATTTAAATGTGTGTGTCTGCAGAGTCGTGTTCATAAAATAAGCTGCAAGAGAATCAGCTACAGGAATTTCTTCCTGACCGGATTTCTACTGTTTGCTCATTGACTTCTATAGTTTTAAATGTAAACTGCTATCAGACGACTGAAAAGGAATTTTGTGTCCCACTTCGGCAGAATCGGGTCACGGCCGAATGCACGCTTACACGTCTGTGTGTATGTCCGTGTGTGTACTTTGGTGTTGTGGTGTGTGTGTGCATGTTTGAGCTGTGACTCAGTGATTTTCGGGATTATGGTATTAGGCCCCAGATGAGCAGGACTGATCCTAAATCAAACACACACACACACACACACACACACACACACACACACACAAAATCCCTTCCAGGACAAGCAGTGTCAGCCGAGTCTTACACAGAGACGGCCTTACAGTCATATTGCCATTCAAAGCGACACATTGAGAGTATACTCAGATTATGCCTGTGATCGTCTTAGCATGTATTATAAAACAAGACGGCTGAACAATCCAACACCAAAGGACGCTTGGCCCTGTGAAAACATTAATCTCACTGCCATGACCTCAGATGATCAGCACTCTTTATTACTGGGACATAAACCTGCATTCATGCTTTCGGTAGACTTTAAATAATCTGAACCTGATTGTTATGCTGAATCAGGATAAGAATCAGGTTCATTTGCACAGAAAATTACATTCACAGCAGACGTTTCTGTGTGATCAGTGCACAAACCCTAATGCCATTCATTATACATATGATGCAGTGGACATACATGAGTACAGAGTATTTCAGCATCAGTAGTTTATTTCCATTTTTTTCGTCTTTTTCCTTCTTATGCAGGTGTCCCAGGCAGTGACTACATCAATGCTAACTACGTTGATGGCTACCGCCGGCAGAATGCCTATATCGCCACTCAGGGATCCCTCCCTGAGACCTTCGGGGAGTTCTGGAGGATGGTCTGGGAGCAGCACACGGCCAACATTATCATGATGACGAAGCTGGAAGAGAAGTCACGGGTAAGAAAAAAGAGATGGGATAACATGGGACTATGGGATAGCAAGGACATGGCAGCACAACACAATATATTAGGATATCATGATATGTTATTAAGTAACCATTTTTGGCAAAAAACAGCAATACGACAGTGGATGGTAGGCTCGCATAGTACACTACGGGTGAAGTGTATACAGTAGTAGATTAGCATAGGGATCTGTAGGATAGGATGCATTACAGAGGTACTGTAGCGTAGGATTGCACAGAATTCAAGACATAGTGGAATAAATGGTGTGGAGTATCATAAGTGTAAGATAGGGTAAGGTATGTAGTAGAGGAGGGTCTTTAAGTTATGGTAAAAAGGTAGGGTATACAGAATAAACACTTTTCTCCAGCAGAACCTGTACCACTAACAGTGGCTAAGTGGAACATGACCATTAATTTTGTCCCAAGATAACAGGTGGAAGCTTACAAGGTGAAACAGTAACATTCTTTTATAGATTTTATTGTCGTCAGCAATAAATATTTTACAATAAACGGCAAAAACCTAAGAAGTACTACAAACACTACGATAATCTTTACATCCTGACAGATATTTTGTTTATGGAGAGAGTGTGGCAGACCTTTATTTCGATAGATTCCCTAGATTAATGAGTTGGAGGTTTCCGGTTTTGTGATTGAAAACGATAGGCTAGAGGTGAGTAGGGCAACAATGACTTTTGAAGGTTAAATTACAGTAAAGTAAGCGAAATAAAGTACTGCTGGGTTAGAGTTGAATAAGGTTGATTTGACAGCAGTGAGGGGGTACAAGACAGACTGGCAGCAGGGCAGATGTTCATTACATAGGATGCAGAAGGACAGTAGAGTCCAGATGGATCCAACAGAACATGACAGAAAAGGAGAGGACGTAAGAGAAAGAGCAAGGACACGTCATGTAGTACAACAATAGTTTAGAGAATAAACCATAAAAAACAGCTGACATCAATAGGGTGACCAAGCTAAAAGCGCTCTGGTTAAGTGAGAAGTTAGAAGCATGCAGGACAACAAGGTGGCATGTAGCTGATCAGAATAGAATACAGTGGAATCAAATTGTGAGCAAGACCTGGGGGAACTACAAGTACAGCTAAATCGGGGGTGGGTAATGAATTAGAAAATCATTTAGCTTCAAGGCATTTTGCTGCTGTTAACAGAATATGCGCTTGAGAAAAATTCAGCGTAATGAGAATGTCATGTTCGAATAAAATGAACAAGAATGGCTTGAGGTGTGAATCATGATTAAGTGCCAACCAATTATGTCCAGAGCCCTGTTCAGAAAATGATCCTTTCCTCTCTTCTGTGCTTCTTTTCCTACTAACCTGTGTCTTGTGTTAAAGCTCTGTTTCGTTTTTCAACTTTTTCCAACTGTCTCTGTTGTGTCTGTTTGACCCTCAGATGCCCTCTTATTTCTTCTCTAAGGCAAGACCTCTCTTTCTCTCCTTTGCTAATCCCTTTTAAAATGCACCCTCACCTCACATGGTTTATTCTCCTTATTTTTTTTTCTCTATTCAGTGCCCTTTTTTTCTGCTGTCTCCAACCTTTTTTTTTTTTTTTTCCTGAGCCATAGCCAGTGCATTGAGGGAGAATGCAGGATTGTTTTCAACTCACAACAAGGCACTCATAGTTAACTTGGTCTGGGTTTTACTGTAGCCACTGCAGTTGAGAAACAATGCACATTAGTGTCTACAGTTTGCATGATCACACCCACAACTGTTTTTCTTTTTTCCTGTCTAGTGGCTATGCAGTAGAGGATATAACTATTATATAAAGGAAAACCTTTACACGCAGGGTACATCATCACAAGGAGTTCTGTAGTTCTGCTACAAAGTGATGGACTGCACAGCACCTAATTGTAAGCAGTATACTGGCTGCTACTGTCTCATAAACATGATGAAGCTGTAGCTTGTGATTGACCGCTTAGCTTTAGATTCTCTAAATTCAATAAAGTAGTTACAACATTAAGTAACAATAAAAGCATTCCATTTGAATATACTTAGCTGTTTATTATCAGCCCACTACCTCCATGTCTTCTGTTTGAGGGCGTAGTGGGCCGCTTGTTGGAGAAAATGATTTAATCTCATTTAACACCTCTCAACATTATGCCGTTATGTGTTTACGCATTAACAACACAGATGATCACAGATGGTCCCACTGTGGGAATCTTGCCAGTATCCTTCCTTTTAGCACCAATCAAACCACACAAGAGCAGGGCACAGTTATGCTGTTAGTCCATATATCAATGGCTAATATAGTCTTCACACTAGGCATTTACTGGGATCCTGTTTAGTCTTTGGCAGTGGTATGGCCCCCCTACATGGAAGACCATTCCTGTCCCCACACTGTCTCAAGGTCTGGTGGGAAAACAACAGTTGAAAAGCTGTAATTACAGCCTGAACGTCCCGGGCAAAATGCGTAATCCCCAGTCTGGAGCAGTGGAATGCAGAGCAAGCTGAGCTGAGCTCCCTGCTGTCTTTGATGTGAGGACTGGAGGGATCAGCACATAACGTTTGGTTTGGCCTGATTCTGCCAGGGCCCTCCTCCTCCTCCTCTCCCCCCCACCCCCTCTAGGATTATTTTGCTCTCTCCTCTGTGGTCGCTGAGGCTGAGCTGAAGAACTACAAATATGCCCGCCTTATACGAGGGAATTCTAGGTGTTTTGGTGGTTAGAGATTTTGGGGTGCAGGGTGCAGTGTTGTGGGGATTTGTGAGGTTGGAATGTAGGGTGATGTAAAGCATCAAATATGTGAGGGCTGAACTTTAGGCATCACTTGGCTTTTCCAGCTCTGTGGTGGATCTTTGTGAGAGCCCACCGACCTATGGCAATTTCATGCCACACGATTTTCCAGTACTTCTGCAGGATCACACCCCAGAAAGCACTGCTCTCTCTCCTCCCGTCTCTCTCTCTGTCACTCTTCACTCCACACACTCACTAAAATCCCTTTCACACGCTGGGTCGCCACTACTGTATATGCACATTTTCTCTGAACATTCCTATCTGAATTTTGCAAACTCTCTCACTGATCTGCTTCAACACTCCCTTCCTCCTTTTGTGCACGCTCACACACACCGAGTCAGCGCTCTCTTTCTCTCTTCCTTCACAAAAACATGTGTACAGATGTATGCAAACTGCTCTGCATCTCTCACAGCTCCTTCCCTCTTCCCTTATAGGTAAAGTGTGATCAGTACTGGCCAACACGGGGCACAGAGACCTACGGCCTCATCCAGGTCACTCTGCTGGACACAGTGGAGCTGGCCACCTACTCTGTCCGGACCTTCGCTCTTTACAAGGTAACATGGCATGTGCAGTGGACTGTAATGGGGCCGTGTGTCTATTGATATGAAATATTTATCCATACTGGTTTGCGTGTTTGTGCTTGATTCTGAGGCCACATCACAGTTACTTTGTCAAACATTACTGATTCTTCCAATCTGATTTAAAGCGAATCATGACATAATAGTGGCCTGTTTTTTCTTTGTATTGGGTTTTGGTCTTTTCATGGGACGCTCATGGATCTACATGTTTGTTGACTATAAGAAAACTATAGATACCAGCTTTATCTTTAACACTCTTGTCTGTCTGCTTGTCCAGAGCGGCTCCAACGAGAAGCGTGAAGTTCGTCACTTCCAGTTCACAGCCTGGCCAGACCACGGGGTTCCTGAACACCCCACCCCCTTCTTAGCCTTCCTACGCAGGGTCAAGGCCTGCAACCCTCCAGACGCAGGACCCATGGTCGTTCATTGCAGGTGTGTCTGTGTGTGTGTTTCTGTTTTTGCCAATGCTTGATCCATCATTTTTGTTGGTTTAGTTTTTCACATTTTTGTAATTCATTGTACCAAAATAATTCCTAAAATCACCAAGGAAGACAATCCCTGTCCAAAGTCCCTGGCCAAAAAGAAAACAAATTTGGTCCATGACTATGTATGCGTGCTTGCATGAAACACATATGTGTTATTTTGGGCTTGTACTTGGCAGCATAATTTTCAAAAGCCCAGGAGTCTGTGAAAATCAACAAGAGTCCAAGAGCAGTTGTACAAAATCATTCATAGGTCCTGAACTGAAATGAGATTGACCTACCATTATGTAAACCCCAAACCATCCTCACTGGCTCAGACACCCACATTCCTCCCTTAACAGCCTCCATCATCTCTAAGGTTTAACAACAACAGCAGCAGCTGCCATGCTCACCCTATTTATATAAGTAGCTTTCAGCGGTGACTATTTACCGTTTAAGCTGGTGGTAGATCTGGGTTCATAAGTTTAAATTCAAATGATCTGCTGCCTGAGCAGTAGGACGCTTGTGCATTAGTTAGAAACTTGTCATTACAGTCTTGGCACAGTGGTGAGCTCCAGAGCTGGAGTGAAGCTGCTCTACCCTCTTACCAGGGAGCGAAGGAGAGAAGAAGATGGAGGGTAGCAGAGGGGATATGGAGCAGAAGCTCTCAGGAGGAAGAATTAGTGAGGTAGAAATGTGGAAGGAAGAGGGGGAAAGGAAAGAAAAGGGGATTGAGAGGGAGCGTTAGTGAGGGACTGGGGGCTTGAGGAGGAGGTATGTGCAGAATGAGAGAGAAGGTGAGGTCAAATCCAGGACGTGGTGAATGGAAATGATGAATTAAAGAAAAGGAACAGTTGAGGGAAAATGGAGTGGTGGGGCTGGTGTGAGAGTGTTGGAAGGGAAGATGAGGGCGGGAGGGGTGTGAAAAGGTTGGCAGGAGAGGAGCTCTTCCTAATCTTTAGTAGCAGTCAGATGGAGTATCTAACAGGATTATCAGTCAAATTTAATTATCCTGGCAAAACTCCATCATAATGTGCCTTAACATACAGTATCAACCAGTGGACCGAATCTCATTCCACCTGAACACCACACACACGCTGATTTAACCACATAAAGAGATTTTTATTAAATTGCAGAAACTTGCTTGGTCAGGGTGTTTCACCATTTAGGTACTAGCGCAGCAAAAATGTGAAGTGTTTGGGTGGGCAGCTAAATGTATTATGTTTCTGTATTGTATGTCGATAGGAGAGGATATCTTCCTAATGCCAGTCAAACGGTGATGCTGACTCATCGCTGATGTCAATTTTTACGTCCTGTGTTGGAAATATTGCTGGCTGGCATCTTTGTGATACTTAGTTGATTTAGGCACAGTATGCTAGCGCAATATGGGACAGGGACAGATTTGTACCAGGTTTGAAGACACAGCACGCGCTCAGGAAATAATGATTAACAGTTCATACCCCAGGTTACATGAGAAAATCGCATCACCGTCTGTTCCCCACTTTTCCCTTCCCGTTTTGGCTCAGTGCTGGAGTGGGTCGCACTGGCTGCTTCATCGTGATCGACGCCATGGCGGAGCGAATCAAGCATGAGAAGACCATCGACATCTACGGCCATGTCACGCTGATGCGCTCGCAGAGGAACTACATGGTCCAGACAGAGGACCAGTACATCTTCATTCATGATGCGCTGCTGGAGGCTGTGACCTGCGGGAACACCGAGGTCCCTGCGAGGAATCTGTACTCCTACATCCAGAGGCTGACGCAGATCGAACCAGGAGAGAATGTCACCGGCATGGAGCTGGAGTTCAAGGTGAGGACTGATCACCATGTCCTTGGAGGGTGTAAAAGTAGGTCCATATGATTTATGATGGTTCATAGAACTGATTCATGGTAATAATGTGACACTTCACTGGTCACTGTAAGGGAGAGTCACCTTTTTTATGTATTCTTACATAAAGGAACAGTTTGACATTTTGGAAAAAATCGCTTATTTGCCTTCTTGCCAAGTTATTCGCGAAGATTGAGACCAGTCTTAGGTCTCTCTGAAGCGGCAGCCAGTTAGCTTAGCTTAGCAGAAAGACTGGAAAGAGGGGGAAACAGCTAGCCTGTCCACATCAGCAGATTAAGTTTGCCACATAAATGTAGATGTTAAAACCATACAAGATTCTGAGCATCTCCAGTCTGCAGTTGGCAAAACCATCTTGCATCCAGATCTGTTTAGTAGCTGCTGAAGATGTTCATGGGAAGATGCTGGAGAACAACCTGTTCATACAGAACCTTGAATTCCTGACCTTGATAGTCACTGAGTATCTTTCCCAAGGCTGTTAGCGGTTTTCCCCCTCTGAGAGTTTCATATATTCAAGATGGATGGTTGGATTTGAAGGGGATCATGGGATTGAACATTTTGAATCCAAGGTAAGAGAGTTCTACCGAGGGTTTTAGAAAGCATCATAGTTTTGGAAGTCTGATGGGCATACACAGCAAGGCCGAATAATGTAGGCCAGAAAGTTGCAGTTTTTAATAAAATCTTCGACAAAGGTCAAATCTTCTGCGTTTTCAAATATTTAGGGAGCTGATCGGGAATTCAAAGCACAAAAGAACCCCGAATATAGGCTTCAATACACAAGCAAGATCATGGAGTACATAAGGGATTCAGAGTGTTATTGAAAGGTGTTATTTTCATTTGATACTTGCTGCTTTTGTTTTGTTGACTGTGATATTTACTTCTTGCCAGACGAGTTCTCAGCAGACCCCGTCTGGTTTGGCTGGGTGGAGAGAGAATCAGTTTTAGCCACACAGGTATATATTGAAAGCAGGTGGCTTAAATTTTTCCTGGAATGGTTTATGTCTGCTCAGACACTCAGAGGGCAAAGTAAACACAAAGCCACTCCAAGCAATCTCCTTCGTCCTATGCTCCGCCATTCCTGTCCTAATGGCAGCGGTCTCCTCAGAATGACAATGAACCAAGTGCCCACTGAACTGTTTGCTCAGCTTTGTATTGATGTAAAACATATGCCAGGGTTGTCGCAGTCACCAGATTTCATCTCACTCCAACACGTACGGGACAGAGACGGCACTTTCCACCTTCATCAACAAAACACCAAAAGGATGGAATTTCTCATGGAGGAGCGGTGGCATCGCATCCCTTTCAAATAAAATCCCCGAAAGTTGAAGCATGTGGGTGTGAAAAAGAAAAAAAAAAAGAAATGAAGCCGTTCTGGCAGCGTTTGGTAATCCAACACCCTATTAAGACGCGCTGCTTTTGTTTCCTTTCACAGATGGTGAAAATAATGGCACATAGCGACGCAACAAAATGTTTTGTGTGTGCCAGGTTTTATTGATAAGGCCGAGTGAAATTGAAACCAAATGCCACGAACAATTACTATTGTTGGCACTGGAAACTGGCACTTGGGTTCAGAGTACCCAAATGAACTAGTGAACTTGTGGTTAGTGTGGGATTTTCCATCTCAGGCTGTCTGTAAGAAAATAAGGTACTGCTGTTTCTCCCACAGCGCTCCGGTAGCCAGCGATGGTCGAGGCTGAGTTCATGAGACTCCATTGTTTCCCCTCCCGAGTCTGCGGTTTCCCTCAGCCTAGTTTCTGTTGTTCTGTCTTTCGTTTTAAGCCGTGTCATCCAATGGTCGAGTGTGAAGGAGAGTGTACACTATGTGCTCACGTCTGCCTGTCTGCACGTATCGATACGAATGTATGTGTTCCAGGTTGTTTCGGGGTTTTTTTTTTTTGCTGGTGCAGATTCAACTGTGGTTCACATATGTGTGTTGAGACAGTGTGGGGCCTTGTGGTTTCCTTCCCCATGACTCTTGATTTTCTTCTTCCTTCTCTCGTTCATCTTATTATATTCTCTCTCCCATTCCCTACCGCTGGCCTCGTCCCCCTATATCACTCCTCCTTTGTTTATTCAATTGAAGATGTCTGACTAAATATCCTCAGGCCTGTCGAGTCAAGCTGATTTTCTAATTTCAGTCCAGTCCAGTGTGCCAGAGGAAAACCAAGGCTTGTGCTAAATACATTTGAATGAGGTCCTTGAATTTGTCTTATTCATTTTTCTTCCTTCCTTTAATCCATCCATGCTTCTTTGGTTCCATTACTCCCCATCTTCCTTCCTTCCCCCATATATTCTTTGTGTTTTTATGTCTGCTCTCACAAACACTACCTCTTAGGTTCATATCTAATGATCTGTAAACGTGTCTTCATATGCCAGCCAGTGTAATAATATGAAAAATTAATAAAATCTTTCTTTTCTGCTCCAGCGTCTGGCCAGTGCCAAGGCCCACACATCACGGTTCGTGAGTGCCAACTTGCCCTGCAACAAGTTCAAGAACCGGCTGGTGAACATCATGCCCTACGAGACCACGCGTGTGTGTCTGCAGCCAATCAGAGGAGTGGAGGGATCTGACTATATCAACGCCAGCTTCATTGATGGATACAGGTCAGAAGAAACTGAGGACGACAATTACTTTTTACCGTCCTGCCTCTTTTTGGCATATAGTTTAATGTTAATTCAGTTCATGTGGACTCTAAGGTCAAACAGTTTACCGAGAACGTCAACTCTAGAATAGCTTCACTTGAAGTAAAATGAATAAAGATGGTGCATACGTAGAATTTTTAATTCATGTATTTGTGTTTGTAGGCAACAGAAGGCCTACATAGCAACCCAAGGCCCACTGGCTGAGACCACAGAGGACTACTGGAGGATGCTGTGGGAACACAACTCCACCATAGTTGTCATGCTAACCAAACTTAGAGAAATGGGACGGGTACGGATACAAATTCACAAACACACATGTAGGGATCAAAGCTGCCGATAGCTGATATCATGTGTCCGTATTGATATATTTAAACTTGACTAACGTTGTGCCAAGGATTACAGAGAAATTGTGTGATAAAAGGGTGTACGGGCTATGAAGGAAAATCCAGACAATAAGACTCGTAGAAACTCACGCTAATTAACTTATTTTAGGCGAGCCGAAGGTCTCAGTGTGACCAAAAGATCAATTTTACGCAAATATGTACTGTAACATACAATATCAGGCAACGTACTATAATTAGGGCTCATTATTTTCACTTTATAATTTAAAAAAGTTGTACTTATTTATACTGGACTACCTGAACTGCAGCATGATCAGCAGCCATTTTACATTTTTGGTGAACATCTGTAAAAAATGAAAAGTCTTTTAAAAACAGTATATGAAGCATTGAAAATGCGAGCAACACAGTGACGGAGTGAGAAAGAGGTAGATAATGGTGCGAGTTATATCTCATGAACATCATATCTCATCTGGCACAAGACTATCTTCAAGTGAATAATGAATTTCAGACGTCAGGCAGATATTTTCATGATACAGTAGCCAGAGATCGTTCTGCTCGCACAATGAATCCCTCAGACGTGAAGTAAAGCTCTGAACAGAAGCGACTGTGCTGTCTTCCTGCAGGAGAAGTGTCACCAGTACTGGCCTGCAGAGCGCTCAGCCAGGTACCAGTACTTTGTGGTGGATCCCATGGCGGAGTACAACATGCCCCAGTACATCCTCCGAGAGTTCAAAGTCACTGATGCCAGAGTGAGTCATCAGTTGTTATGTGTGTTTGTAAGAGGGTAAATATGTACTGTATTAACATTATTTCTGTATTTTAAAAAATTAAGGTAAAACACATTCTCTTCCTCCAGGATGGCCAATCGCGGACAGTTCGCCAGTTCCAGTTCACTGATTGGCCAGAGCAAGGAGTGCCAAAGTCAGGGGAGGGATTCATTGATTTCATTGGGCAGGTGCACAAAACTAAAGAACAGTTTGGCCAGGATGGGCCAATTACTGTGCACTGCAGGTAAGACCTATTCTTCACACTAACACCTCTATATCTTTATACATTGTCATCATTATATTCATTGTAAGCAATTGAAGCAGACTCCGTTTTAACTAGTTTTACCATACTGCTCCTTACCTTTCAATATTTAAACATGAAAATACATTTTACAATACAGACAAAATGTAAATAATTTGCTTAATATTACAACCCCCTTAAAATTTGATTTTGCTGTCTTCGGGGGGGGGGG
>JAVQJF010052234.1:0-22411 GCA_036023855.1 Gadopsis marmoratus | reverse complement strand
TCACTAAGTCCCATTTACCTGGACTAATCTCATTGAGTCCTATTTATCCTGACACAATCGCATGGTGTCTGTTTTGCATTCACTCACTACTTTCTTTCTCCCTTATAACCTTCACTTCTTCCTCGCGTCTCTTAAAATAAAATAATAAAATTTTAAATAATGTTTAAAATCAACTACAAAGGTTATTATCTGGGTTCTTTTGTTCTATTACGCGATAATCCTTACACTCTAAGTCCTCCAAGGACTCTCCTTTGCAACAACAATTTCCCATTTTATAGCTGTCCTCTAAAGACCTGCTCAATGTTGATATGGAATACATCATTCTGCTACTCTATTACGGTTGTCTATTGAGTAAGTGTCGCTCAAGGAGAAGTCAGACACTTCTAATAACAGTCTGAACCTGTCTGTGGCAAAAACAAGCACTTTTAGTGGCCGGACTTAGCCGGATTACGTTGCAGCCATGAAAAGAGCCTCGTTCTAATCTTTAAAGGGTAACTGGTATTTTTTTAAGCAGAAGTCTCGCTGATGTAAAATCTGAAAAGAGGAAAATCTTGTGAGAGGTTGAGTTGTTGCAGGAAGGTGCGTATACTCCGGCTCAAATAACCCACATTCTTAATGCTTCTGTCCTTATCAATGAAATTTTCCACCTCAGACCAGTGTTACAAGTGTTTTTTTCTTTTTTTGCTGTATTTTGCTGTTTTTTCAACTGAATTGAAAATGTGCATAAAAACAGGTGGACGAAAACGCACTTAACATGCTGCAGTATTACACACCCACAGCACGGAACTGCAGGTTATTGCGAAACAGAAACACGATCCAGGGGTCAAAGAGTCACACAGCATGCCTAGAGGCCCTGGAGAGGTCTCAGTTAGAGCTGGGAGAGCATTAGTGAATGTGTATGGTCACTTGCAGAAATGACACCAATACCCTCACACACACACACACACACACACACACACACACAACTTTGCTTAAAATGTTTTCATATTGAATTGAAGTAATGACTCCCAGCACTTTCCTCTGACCGCCTTTAATGATTAATTCTCTGTATGCAGTTTGGTGTGTGTGTGAGCAACTGCATGTGAAAGTAATTGAAAAGCAAGAGGGACGGTTGTCGGCACTGATTAAAGTAATAGGGGTTAGATGAGTCAATAATTCTGCTTTCAATTTACTGACCCACAACATCTGTGTGTGTGTGTGTGTGTGAGAGATATGACAGCAAGGGAGAACAGAATGAGAGAAACCTGAATCTTGACAGACAGCAAAAGAAATCATGGAGGTCAGTAGTTGAAAGTATTGTTTGGGTCTCATATTCATGTATTCACATGCACACTGTGGGTCAAGCAACCGCTCCTTATATGTCTAATGCCTTAGAGGATAGTATGTAAAGTGAGCATGATAACTCCCTAATTGTTGTTTTTCTTGCTGCTCATAAAAAATCATGCTCACTACATACCAACGTCTTAAGCTTGTGTTAATATTTTCAATGTTAATGTCTTGCAATCAGTCATTTTATTAATGCATGTGCTGCTTTTTTTTAAAAAAAAGGTGACTTTTTTCTTCATTCTTTTTAAAGCACTTCATTACCTTGTATGGCTGCATAAGTTGAACGTGATTTAGAAACAGGATTTAAGATAACAGCAGAAAGGCAGACACGTGGTGGAAAAAGTTGGAGTTGCCAGTGTGTCTGTTTTTCATAATTTCAGCTCCCAGAGTCAAAGGTTAAAAAAAAATCCACCTATGAGCGGCCCTAATTTTAATCTAAGTTAATAACTTAAATCTTGTTTGTTTCATTTGTTCACAAATAGAAGTGTAATGAACAGAATTAAGCGAGCTATTTCCCCCTGCCTCCAGCCGAAGCTAAGCTAATCGCCCACTGACTCTAGCTCCACGTTTAACGGACAGACAACCTTTACATATCATCTACACAGGCAGCGTTCACGCACACTATATGTGCGTAAACGCGTCCCAAAGCATGTTTTTACACTTCAAATGTCTTTCCACCCATTTTACACACGTATCGATTGTGTTGGGTGAAGCTTTGCTCCTCGACATTCCATTATTGCATAATAAGGTGGTTGCAAGCCAGGGCCATTTTATTAAACATGGGATGTTTAATAAAGACGCTGTGGCACCTGAGATTTCAGATTTTGCTGTCGAACATGAAAGCTTTTTTAATGCAAGAATAAAAAAAAAAAAACAATGCTTTTCAGGAGCCAGTAATAAAATCTTGGGTATTTGAATGGCGCGACTCCAGGCCTCAGTATTTGTTGACCTCCACAGCAGGGACTCCACAGCCAATTTAGGGAGAAGAGGACAGCAACAGATTGGTACGATTCATTCTGAGACAAAAAAAAACAACAACACAGATTTACAAACTGAAGGAAAACATTGGATTTTTCACCTACACATGACCCAAGTCTGATCTTTTTCATTTCCCATCAGCGGCGAGTCAGAAAACACTTCCTGTTGAGTAAATCCAAGCATAGATTATCAACTATAATCTAATTTCTGCTAAACAAAAAAAAAAAAATAGCAGATCATGAGGCAGAATGACCGCTTATTATTGGTGTTGTCTTGGCAGAACTGATCTCATGCTGTGTGAGTGTGTGAGTGTGCTGGACTGAGATTACTGGCTATTGTAGCTCGGTGGGACAGCAGCCAACCTATTCAGCTGAAGAGGAAAACGGCGCAGTAATTTGTTTATTAATACTTAGAGCGTCAGTCTGGTTAGTATTGTTCAGTCAAGTGTTCGGAGGTGACGGATCACTGTGGCCTGTTTACTCCGAGCACCACTCCCTCGTTTTTGTTCATCAGCCATGTCACAGGAAAATGAAGAACTTCTGCGCTGGGGAGCAGTTCTGCCTTTTCGGACTAAATTATGATAATGTCTTTATTTTTATAGCACTTGTCAATGCTTTTAAAAGTCATTAAAGAGTCCCATAACCCAGACAAACAAAAGACTGGATTATATAAAGAAAATAGATGCTCAAGATGAGGTAATGGAAAAATAAGTACATAAATACAAAGGTTGTGCTTTAAAATTTTTAGGCCAGCAGGCAATGTCTTTGCGGGCAACAGTACAATGGCTACTGGAAACAGTAGGTCAGGTGAAAAGGTCAGGTGTGTACATAGGCTGAAGGCCATTTATCTGTGGTTTTGAGATAAAAGTAGTTAATTACGTTTTGTAATTAAAATACATTTTTTGGTTCAGTTTGCTGCTGTTCCTTTTCGTGATGGCGTTTAATGTACTCTGCAACCTCCGTAGTCCCATTTAGCCACTTGTTAGCCAACACCTTTTTTAAGACAAGTAAAAGCTTACGTGTCTCAAAATTCACGAGACACTGATGTATTTTATATAACAGACCAAAACGTGAAAGTCTGTTAAGCTTGCATTAACCACAGGCCTTATTTCAGGCATCTAAACAAAAAAACACGTTCAAGAAACCCACTGACTTCCAGATTAGGGAACAGGAAGTGCAAAAATGCTAACTCCTTTCCGGATCTGAGGACTCATTCCTGCAGGACTCTGTTGGAAGGATTTTTAATTGAAATTTGGTACAGGATGAATTGTCATTACTTTACTGATCCTTTTCTTTTCATTGTCAGGTCAATTCTTCGGCTGTCTTTGTCTCACCATGAAAAGGCTTACCTGTTAGTGGGTTTCATTCATCATTGGATTTGGTATCCGCAGGGGAATTGTTAATAATAATAGTATTAATAAAAATAAAAATAAAAATATAAAACTACAGCAGACTTATACTTTAGTTAACTTAAAATCAGTGGCCGTAAAAAAAAAGCTGACATCACCACCATTATATTTTATACAGTTACATCATGCTGCCACTTTGTTCCAACACTGTGCCACCGTTTGCTGCCAAGTAGGCTACAGCTGTAGAAAACAAGGCAGTGAATATGTGGTAGTTGTTGCTCATAAAAGGTTTCTAATAAAAAACAGCCTCTAACGTCAAGATCTACAGCATTATTTCCAGCTAGCTATTTCCAATTTTTTTTCTTCCTTCTCTATATTTAAAAAAATGTACTCTCCTTATCAGCTTCTCTGCCAGTATGGGATGCCTTTATCTTTCTTCCTCTCTTTTCTCTCCTTCTCTCTGCCAACTGTAATGAAGCATAATAAAACAATGACTGTAGGCGGTAGCCCCCTCCCCCATGCATTTAGCCTCCATCAATCCCACTTTATTAATGTGGGCAAGCTTTCCCAAGTGCAACAAGCCAAACCGCTTTATTACAACCCAAAAACGGCAGCCAGTCATCAAATAGCTCCATGTAATGACTGATTCCTGGAATACGTTAGGTGTTTCAAATCATTCCTGTTTGGAAATTGAGCAAAAACTCAGCAGCTTTTTAGTGAGAAGCAGGTAACGTGTAAACTCTGGCTGCATCAGTAGACCAGACCGCTGCATGAAAACAACTGAGAAATACCACACATCTGGTAACAAGAGCGGAGCACTGTAAAATCTGATATTACACATGGCAGACACAAGATTTTACTGCTGAACTGCTGCACTTTCGTTTCATCTTAAAGAAAAACTCTTAATCCAAAGTAAAGGTCGCTGTCTTTTCAGATAGCTACTGGAAGTAATATGTAAGCTCTGGTAACCATACCTGAATGTATCGGCTGCAGATAGTATCCCCAGCATCTGACCAACAGCAAGTACATGTAGTGTTAACACCAACCAAATATTCTCATTAAATTTATATTAAAATGTGAGGATATTCGAGATAGTTTATAAACTATGTGCATGGATTGTATACCCAGAGTACAGATTTACATGGCTTTTTTTTTTCTCAGCTGACCCAAAGGGAGATCTGTTGAATCCACTAATCACTGTGACTCCATTGGAATAAACTGATCTTGCTGTGATATTTTGCCTTTTTTAAAGGCTGGTATCTCAGCTTTCAGTACACTTGAAACGTGGACAAAACCTTAAATAAACAAACATAATCAAAAATAACCTAAACAGCGAGCTAAAATAAGAATAAAATCTAACTACACCTGTGCTAGAGAAAAGTAAGCATGAACAGAGCAGAAAGTGTTCACCTGCACCGAAGAAATAGTCCTGCTAGTCCTGGTTTACAGATGGTACGGACGAGAAATCATTCAACTTAAACGTACTTAAACGCATGTTGTTCTCTATGAGCCAGAGGCAGATATTTGTGTTGATGAATGTATGGGTGGAGGGGTTGGGTTTGACTGGAGGAAGAGGAGGAGGAGGGGTATTGAGAGAAATGTGGAATCGTTTTGTAAGACTGTCAGAGCGTGTCCATACCTGTGGACACATGTGACTGCCTATGTTGCTTTTACCTGTGTGTGTCTGTAAATACTTCGTCCATGCATTGTCTCCCCTTGCCTGGTGTCTCGCCAAACCTGGGCAGGTACAGAGAATGAGAAACACTCCCCTCGATCCCTTATCTCTGTCACCATTGCTGAAGGGCTTCTGAGCAAAGCACTGAGGCCTTGTTCAGACTGCCAGCTCAAATACTTTTTTTATCCTAAAAGATGCTGAAATGCAACATAAAGCTAAAGGGAGTTCGCTGCTAAACTGTAGAGTCAGGTGACATGTATTTTTTTGCCTATTTTATTTTAAGTTATTTTTACTTATCTGTATATGCATGTTTTTAATAGCAAAATCCTATTTCTTCTCTTTATGTCCATTTTTTTTTTTTTTTTCAAATTTGCATTGGCAGTGTAAAGCCCCTTTGAATTGAACCGATTTATCAAGACTTTGTATGTGAGAGGGGTTAATGAAACCCCTCTCACATACAAAGTACTCGTGATCCATTGTTGATATAAAAATATTGATTATAACAGCATTAAGCCAGTAGTATTTAGGTATAAGGTATTCTTTGTAAAAGACAAGCAGGTATGTTTTATGGCAATTATTTTGTTTATTCTCATAAGCAATACTCGTGAACATTAATTACCTTTTACAAAGGTTTTAGGCTTCAATATTTAAGAAGGGATAAGATTTCCATAGATCAGAACAATTCTTATTCCTTCAGTATATATATATAATATCACATTGTATTAAAAGAGACACCTGAATCTGCACGGTTAATGGAAGAATAGCACAGTTCCATAAAACTGTCATTTTTCCTCAGTCAATGCTACACAAATCCAGTATAAGATATTTGCCCTTTCAGGATAGCATATGATCAAAGAAGAGTTTAAAGGACACGGGGGGAGGCCACTGGATTCAGCACCACATACACACACAACCAGGATACAGTTTTGCTGGTAAATGTATCTGGGAAGCCACTGTGTGGGCAGAGAAACTGTCAGCTGTGACTTCCCCTGATTAAGAGAGAGAGAGAGAGAAGGGCGGAATGCTGATGTCACACAATTTAATGCACAATACCTCATCTCTTGCACTGATAAGGACCAGTGTTTCAGGTGTGTGTGTGTGTGTGTGTGTGTGTGTGCGCGCATGTGCGAGCAGGCTCAAGGTTGATCCCTCTTCCTCTGCCCGTTCACTCTTTTGACTCCATGTCTCTATCTCAGCATCCCTTCCATCACCTCTAGCTCTGCTCTCTTTACCCCACAGTGAATAACTGACTTTCAGATGTGTATCAATTAATTAAATCTTCCCACTAATCTATTGGTAATTTAAAACACTGATGCCCCCACAGGGTTCCCCTGTGGTTTAAGGCTTAAGGTCAAAGATATCTTGATGTCATATCCTGGTAGCAATCAGACATTGGAATCACTTTGTTGTCTCAACACAATAAATAGGCAGGGGCTTGTCTAGAAGCAAAGGATTACCGCTTTTGGCTGTATGATTACAGAAAAACAAGGTAAACTTCTGGCATTAGTTTTGCAGGTATTTGGTCAGCAAATTAAAATTGTGACCTGATGATGAAAGAGAAACAGGATGAAATGTCAGGGAATTGCAAAAGTCATCAGGCATGATCTTCTGAGAACCATGAATGTGTGTGCAAAAGTTTATGCTAATCCATTTCTCAAATCATGAGTTATTTCACTAGATTAGTGAACACCTTTGCCAGTTGGTGGCGATAGGAAAGTTGATAGAAAGTTGTGAGCACCAATGTCAGTAGAATTCATCTATTAGGGACCATATAAACTTTAGGGCAATCCATGCAATAGTTGATAGATACTAAATATGTTGAGATCAGCCTGGACCAACCAACAGACATATTGTTATTGCAGACATATTGCTGACACTATGATTCATGCTGACAGGTAAATACGGCTGTGCAACCAATGGTGTTTCGAAACATAGTTGTTTTAACAAAGTTTAATTGAAAGGGATTATTGGTTTTTAAAAGTGAAATATGTTCCTGATTAAAAAATGAATTAGGCCTCACTTAATATGATGGGATACCTTTTAAAGCTTATTGGCTATGTATGTGGTACATCAGCTTGTACTGCTTCTGCATTGTTCTTGACATTATTCTTTTGAATGTGCAGCTTAAATGGAACCAGTACGGACAGTTTTGGAGGTTTTACATACAGCTACGTGTTGCTTATGTGCTGCTCACGCCCAGGTCACACTGCGAGGGAACTCTGTGTGAGAAGCAGGGCGGTGCTGGAAAAAGCTCGCTGAGTAAATAAAGCTTGAAAAGATATCCGACAATGTGGCATAAAAACTCTTCATTGAGGCAAACATTGCCATGATGACAGAGCTGTATGTGACGGACCAGCTGGCTCCTTTCAGTAGTGATGTAAAAGAAAAGAAAAAGGAAGAGTGGGAGTTCCTTGTGCCTTCAAAGGCCACCACTGCCAGAGCCACTGCAGGGCAAGAGAAAAGTGCATACAAAATAAACTCTGTCAAAGTGCTTCTATGAAAGCACTACAGATTATATCTTGCCAAAACTCTGCAGAGAACACAAAGTGACAGAGCCACATAGAAAACATTCAGGTTTTATGAAAGCATAGTGGGGATGCTTGTTGACTTAGTCACCAGGTGTATTATGTGTCAAAGGAATTCCTCATCCTCTCACACATACACAGAGTTGGCACCTGCAAAGTATGGTAATGACTGTTTCACCCTCAACACAAATATCAGGCCAGCAGTGATGCACAACCAAAACATCACTGTGACTACTGCTACTACTGCTTCTACTATGGTGTTGGAACAGCACAGGTTTAACCTTTTACTAAATTACAGACTAAAAGTTTAATCACAAATTAGTCCCCAGGCTTTACACAGTTGATTTCTATCAAAATGTTGCAGATTTTTAATTTAGTGATTAAAAAAGAAACCTATAGAAGCATGTCTGCACTGTCCCTCCCTGACAGAGTTAATTGCAGGTGAGGGTTTGCCAACACTAGCAGTTCCGCTCAAAGTTAACAAGCCTGTATCCAAAGAACTGGATGTGCACTTTAATAGAGATGTCAACTGTCTAATTTGTGTGTTTCATTAGCTCAGAACAACAGCCCCCGTTTTCAGCTAGGTGACTAGTCCTGTAATTACAGCACACTGTGGGGGCTGACGGCATTACAAAAAGATCATTCAAATTTTTATTTAAAATGGCAAGTCAACACAAACAAACTTATATATTCTGATTAGGATTCTGATTCTGATGGGAGGAATGGCAACTAAAATATTAATGCGATGCTGTTCTTCCAGTGAATTGAAATCTGTTGGCCTAGACCAGGACGCTAACAGGCAGCATTTAATCACACCGATTCCAGGTAAGGCATGCAGGTCACCCTGCCAAATCTAAACTAAAACAAACAAATATAAAATACAGACGCTAACTGAATTGTCAGCATTCAGTTCCAAAACTGCATATCACTTACTGGAAAAACAACCTTTGATTGAAACATGAAAAATTAGGGGAATGCCATATATATATATATTTGAATTGCCCTAGTTCAAGTTGTTCTTTTCTTTCTTTTCAGTTGCAGACGAATTGGTCACACAGCTTTTAGTCAGTGCATTATTACTGCAAATACTTAGATATTTCATCTTGAATGCATTCATTCTGAATTCATACGGTCTTCCCTCACATACACTACATAGAAAACATTACAGTCCCAATTCTACCGTTTTAATAATAGTTGATCTCTCAAGTCCAACAAGCACTTTGTGACAAAGAGCACTGAACGTGCGGATTAATAATTCAGCTGTTTGCACTGCTCAGCTCAAAGCAGATAAATGCACCAACAAGGTCTCAGCAATAATACAATCCGGGCGTTGGCTTCAACCTGGTGACCCCTCCTATACCCTGAGAGGAAACTTCCTGCTCCCGCTGACCCTCCAGCAGGTGAAAACACTGCGCTGCCATGAGAACAAGAGATGGAAAGTCAAGTCGACAATGAAAGCCTGTTCATTTCCCTCTTGCTTTCTCTTCCAGGTCGATGTTCAGAATAGTAGCCTCTCTATTTCTCTGCTGTATCGCTTTACTCTGTTATCTGGAAACAGTTGTTGCCAGTTGTAGCTCTACCTACACTGCAGCACCTTTATCAAGGCGTCACCTTGATTTGATGCTTCTTGCTGTCAAATATGTGATGGGAAATGTGATAACACGTTAAGGGGCTTGGTGTGGACATATTTTCATTGTGGCTGTGCTTCACGATGTGCTGACAGGATGCCATCCCATCATCAATCAAGTGTACTATCTTGTCTTCTCCCCTAAAATTGCTTCTGTCACACTCCCCCGCTTGCACTCTTCAGCCAGGCTGCTGTGCTGCCAGAAATATTATAAACGTCTCAGGTGAATGACATTTCAACAGACAGGTAAATATGGTGACGTTATTAGCCGATGCTACGGTGTTTTTCCTAAGTAGCTTTACTACAGTTAACTGACATAAATGTTACATGAGCAACATTATTAAAGGCTTTTTAACACAATGGCAGCACATCGCACTGTCACACTCCCCCCATCCACACCCTGCAACAGACCCCAGATAGCCAGCATCACTTACCCTGAGGCGACACGCATGGCAATGGGACAGAACGACAGATGCTTCATGTGTGTTTCGTGCAGAGTTGTTTTCATATCACTGTGCGAGACATGAAGGCCCTTCCTGAAAAGAACGTGGTGTCAACAACAGTTTTCACCCTGCCGTTTGATTCCCAGAAATCTACAGGATCTATACCGGGTATTAGTTCTCATATGTTAAGGCAGAGACCAACCCAGCAGCCAATGAAGGCTGCAGTCCTGCCCGGTACAGTTTAGTGTAATACAAGAAACACATCAGGTTGGTGGGTGAGGACATTTAATAAATGCTTTCCTGTCTGTCCTCAAGGGCCGAGGCTACGCAACATACTTTGCCGTCATGCGTTACACCCTTCCTGTCTGCATTTACCTCAACTGTTGATTGCCTACTGTTTTGTCACTTTAAATTCCCAAGCAGTTCTCAACAAGCAACACCCTTTTACTCTCTATTGTATGTTTCCCCCGGTCTCAGCATGCCCTTTATGGCCTGTTTCTTAATCAGGCCTGATGTCTTTGTACGAAAGCATGCTGCTGTACGGTCATGGTGAATGGAGCGGTTTTATAGTTCCTTAAGTTCACAAGCCGGACCCTCTGCTACCATCAGTGTTTTGTTCAACTTGCCTGAATTTAAAGTTCAGGCTAAGATACAAGGAACAATATCAACACATGAAAATTAATGCACCTGCTAATGTCATTTTGGCTTTTTTAAAATGCCAAATTTAACCATGAGATTAGATTTTACCATACCCAATGTAAGGCTATTTTAAGATTCTATTATAAATTAAGCAGTCCAAAAGTATTTGCTAAATGTAACAACAATTATATATATAATGTATGTATAAAAGAAAAAACTACTTATGAAATAAACCCTTAATAATTCCATATGGTTTCTGTCCAGCAACTCATGTTTGCTACACGTTTTACAAGCCAGGCTGTGTGTGTGTGTGTGATGTCTGCATTATAAAACAATTCAGTTTCAATCATAAAAGTAAATGAAAATCTAGGAGATGGTCTGTGTTTGACCATTAATTGCACTGCTTATTGAGAGTCTTTCTGTACTGTAGATGGGTGAATTAGCACATGTTTACATATGATTTTATCTTTTTCCATGTAATAAGGTTTAATTGTTTGTACTGCAGTTTATTATATGTAGTTTATATGCCTGGGCTTAAAACCCAATTTCCCATAAGGAAATAAAGAACATTTGAACTTTAACAGAGCTGAAACACCACAATGCAAACTGCATTGCATAAGTTCACCTGATTCAATCTGTTTAGCTACTTTATAATGTGTTTCAGTGTTGAAGTAATGAACCCTTAACAATCAAATCAAGTCATATACTCTGTCCTGCATTGTACCTGGATTACATACGAGAGAGCATTCTTTTTGAAAATGACCACAGTGACCAAAAATACAGTGCAAACGTCTGGTCTGGTAGCTCTTTCCTGGAAAAATCCTCTACTTCACAGAGAGTGATGCATGATACCACAGATGTCACTTTATGGTTAATATTTATGATGTGAAATCCCACAGAATGTGTTTAGGGTCCACCGGACTGAAGTGAAATTCCCTCTGTGTACTCAGAGTAAGTACGAAGTCATATTTTTCTCTCAGCTCTGGCTCGTGGTTAAGAAAAGATTGAAGTTAGGACTTCATGAAACATTTACAACCTGCTTTCTTTATGTATTGGTCATTATGTCCAAGTCCACAGTAGTAGTATTTTTATTTGCTGCATTTTCCCAGGGCAAACTTTCTCACTTTTGTCCCTGACATAAAGTTGCTGCAGAGTTTAAACTTTAAAACTCACAAGAGTACCTGGAACACATGTTGTGGCTTAGCTCAATTTGTCAGGGATGAGAAAACAAAACCATTCATAGTGCTAGCTGACACCTATTGCTTAAGAGGGCATACTTCTCTCCTCTGTTAACCTTGGCACAATCTCTGCCACGGTACGTCTCCTGAAAAAATAACCACTTAACTTCAAAACATGAAGAAACAAATCAAGGTAATACACTTTCTGTTATCAGCCTGGACTTGGACTGTCAAACACTTGAATCAGCCAAGCAATGGATCCAACCTGAAGAAACCTTTCCTTGTTCTGAAATATCAGATTAAAGTGTTGAGAGAACTGAGAACAAGTGCCAGAAGTTTATATTTTCAGTAAATAAAGTCTTCCAATCTCCACACAGCAAATGTGTCAGCAAAGGTAACATAAATATCAGGTTGGATTTATTTTTGTTTCTGCAATGAGAATGTAATCTGAACACCCAGGTATTTAGGTCTTTTGACATGTAGTCTGACTCACAGGAAGTAGGCTGTCGGTACAAGCCTGCCATTTCTCCTCTCCTTCGTCGATCTGCGTGCTACCGTTCACACTATTTTGCTGCATCCTGGGTTTAGCGCTGCTCATGGCAGTTACGATTGCTTTAAAGAAATACAAGCCAGAGCGTTTTCTCCCCCCATACCAGAATGACTATGGGTTCAGCCAGACCTTTCCTCAGCACACTGGCACAGCGCTAAAACAAAGTGTGGAGATTGTTGACATGCCAGTGCAAAGTGCTACTGAAAAAAATAAGCAAGCGTTACAGGATCATGCTTGTGCTCAAATCACCAACCAATAAAGCCACCATCCAATCCCTCCACTCATCATCGTCAGCTGCCGTTTTCTTACCAAAGGGTTTATGGAGGTACATGTGTCTTTTTTATGCAGTCAACAGGTTTGAGAGCAAAATGATCAACACTGCAATCAAAGAATGGTTTATTGCAAATACATGTGTGATGAAACGTTTTACATGCGAATCCAAACATTTTGCTTGATGTTCAGCTGAATTCCGTGGACGGGACCTTCGCATGAAAGATGCAAGACGCGTTTCTATTGCCCAGTTTCGATCGGAGTGACAGCTGGCAGTCAGTTAACAGGAGAGGGTGTTTTGAACTCCATGGAGAAGAAGGCCGGAGAAACTCAATACGCATGTGTGTTTCCTTACACATAACTTCCGTCTTAGTGATAGCAATAATGCTATGATTGAGCTGGGTGCATGTAGATTGATTTTGTTTTTCACCTTACATCATTGGTGTGACCGTTTGTTAGCCTGTGTGTTTGTGTTCAGCTCAGCCTCTGACTCTCTCAGAACTCATCAGGAACTAGAGATCTTCCTCTTTTGTCGCTCAAGTCCAGGCCACTTTTCCTTTCTTGCTGTCGTCCCTGTACATTGAAACACATTGAAACACTTTCATTCGCTCCAATCGCAAACCCCGAGGCGAATTAGTATCTAGTCGTGTCTTTCCATTGGCCTCTAAAATTCGCCTTGCATTCTGTCTGAACACGCAGTACACCTTTTATGCTCACCGAGTCCTTTCTTACCCCAAACCTTAGCTTTGGTAAACGATGAAGATATCTCCTTTGTTTGCAAATAATCTTAGGTTTAAGTAATAGTAAATAATAATAGATAATAGTAGAAGGTTTTCAATCAAGGCGACTTGATTTAATTGAAATATGCTGTCTTAATTATTTGTTCCTTCAAACCCCTAAAACTAGAGGCTCCCCCAGCAGCTCACCTCAACTCTATAAACGTTTCAATTGCCTTCCCAATTCCCCTTCCCCTTTCATTGAAGGGAAGCCTTTATTTATTCCAGGAGGACCACTTATTCTAGTGTTACCTGTTACCTTCCTACTCCCATATGGGAACTGCGGATTTATCAGACTGGGCAATCTAACCCGACAACTCTCTTGTGCTCTTCTACACACGCGCACACACACACACACACACACACACACACACCAACACTCATATAAAAAAACATCCCTCTCTCTGTCCCTTTCCCCCACCTCCTATCTGCCAGAGTGATCTAATGCAGCAGCTCTCCTGCCGTCTGGCTGCCACGACAGGTAAACTATACCTGCGGCCTTGAATTACCCTCCTCCCGTCTTCTCCTCCCATTCCCTCCGTCTGTTCCGTCCTCTCCCTTCCCTCCTTGGGTCTTCTCCCATTTCCGTGTCCTGCTACATGGTCTCACGCTTTAGTTTAGCGATGCGTGGTATTGCACTTGCCCTTACAACAGATGGTCTGTGCGTGCGCTTGTATGCAAATGAGTGCGAGCGAGAGAATGAGGGAAAATGGTAATTGAGATAAAGCACATCCTCACTTTTCTCAACTCTACTCCTCTAGGAAGGAGGTTTACTGTTAGCCCTGCCCTCCTCCCGCACTCTGTTGGTCAAGTTTGTGCCTCCAGCAGTCACTCATCTAAATGAGCTGTTATTTGAACTGAGCCTTAATCAAACAGCCATAAAGTCTCTAAATCAGTGCCTTTATGCTATATCCACTTGTTTTAAAAGCTTTTAGTGGCTATGCATAAACTTTATTCCTAGAAAACATGCACACATAAGGGTCATGACAACGGAGGATATCTGTTGTAAAAAACTTCTGATGACTCTCCATCTGCCAGCAAGCAGACATTTCGTTTGAAAGAATCACTCAATTTGCTGACAAATGTTTACATCTCCCACCAGAGTCTTTCCCCTTTGCTTTGATTGTGCAGTGTGAAAGCATTTTACACATGAGGATTAAAACCATATGACCCTGGCACTGGCAGTGGCAGTTTTCAGCCAAGAAAGCCTCGACTCTATACTTTATACTCAGAAATCTCCCGCACTGCACTTTACCATCATATTGGTTGTGGAGTCTGAGGACAAGAAATAATAAATAAACAACAAATAAGCATAAATAATGATGTAAATGGGGAAGTTTACAGGTGCACAATCCTTATGTTTAAGATTTAAGACTAGACCTACTCCAGTCATAGTGCAGGGCCAGTGTGCTCAGATACATTTGACATGTTTTGTGTGAAGGCTGCGCCCTAAAAACAGACGGAAATAATGCTATAATTAGTTATGATAAAGGTCATGATAACACTATGTTGTGCCTGGTACATGGACAATCTATACACAACATTATTTCTGACTAGCCCCACAGGTGAAAATCCAGAGAAATGGTGTAACCCGTTTTGAAAAGAGACATTGCTGTTGGTTTCTCTTTTAAATAAAGTTTTACAGTGCACCACAAATGAAAACCATTTACATACAGTGTATTGGGGTTGAGACAGAAATCCCAGAGACGGATATCTAAAAATCTGGAAAAAAAAAAACAAACTGTCATAGCTACATGCCATTAGAAATAAGTGAACATGTTTTTAGCCATGCTAGTTGCATAGCTCTAGGGATGGCGATGTACCATCCAGGTATGAATCCCCCCCAGAGAATGAATCCCAATAAATACAGTTATTTTCCACTTGAACCACCATGAGGTTGATATTTGTGGTGTTGACATCTATCAGACGGACAACCGTGAAATTTGGTACAAATATTCATGTCAAGTAGTCACTGGACAACCATAGGTACGTTTTAATAATAATACTAATAATAATAATAGTAATAATAATAAACTTTGTTTATATAGCACCATTCATACAGGAAATGCAGTTCAAAGTGCTTTACAATAAAGAAATGAAATGCACCAAGTGCTTCACAGAAGAGAATGCCATAAAATAAAGTGCAGTTAAGACAAATAAGTGTAAGAAATGGTAAGCATAAAATTAACATATTTAAAAGAAGTGCTGCAGTTCATGACATTAAATTGAAAATGTTTTAATAATGTTTAAAAGCAACTAAAAAGCAAATTGCAGATAGCTAATTAAAGGCTAAAGCGAAATGAGTTTTAAGCTTGCTCGTAAAGATATGTAGCGAGCTGGCTGTTCCGAAGCAAAGTCACTACGCGTAGTTGGATATCTGATCTATTGCATTCCTTATTCCAAGTCCTTATTCCAATAATCAATATCTTAAAACACAGACGTCTCCATGAGTATTGGATTTGTTTTGGGCACCATCAAAGTTACAGCCAACACTTCCCTTAGGTCAACTGGTAAATTGTAACTCACTACAAGTACACTAACACCTGTTGTACGTCTTAGTTCAAAGGACTTCAAATTTTTTCAAAGGTTTTGACTTTTTGTGCAAGTATAGCGTCTGCTGAGCTCAGGAATACGCGTTTCCCATTTGGGCTTTCGCTTGTTCATGTGTGTAGTGTGGGGTGAATGTGGTTGGAGCGGTTGGCAGGTTGCTGTTGCAGGAAGACGACGGTGTTGTCATGATGTTGTCAGACACTTCGAAGAACAATCTGAGCCTGTCAGTTGCAAAAACAAGCAGTTTTAGTGGACGTACTTCTGACGGGCGCAGTTGCCAGCAAGGATTGCGTTGCAGCCATTGCAACCCGTTTGTGGTTGCCAAGTGGAGACGATCTACTCGACCAATTCCCAAAATTTTGGTAAATATTAGTAATTTCAAAAATACGGGACTTCCCCTTTAAGGAAAGTAAATGGCCGAGTCCTGGAATGAAGAGTGGTCTTTATATTTAACTTGATATGTTGAGTAGTTTGAGCCTGGTGTCTAAATTTAACTTTGTTTGAAATGCTGCAGACGCAAGGGAAGCGCACAGTTTTGCTTCAGTGCATGTCTTTTTCGTCTTGAGGCGCAAGTGACAATAGTGATTATTCAAAAGTAAAGTCTGTTGTCCTGTGAATATGTCCTCTTCATTCATTCGTGCTGTTTGTCCAGGAAATGAACCCAATCGAAGTAGAACAGACTGATTCAAGCACTATGGGTGCACAGTATGTTCAAGAGAGAGAGGAGACGCCAGAAAACCCCTACAGGGGTGGAAGATCCCTCTTAGACAATCATATGAGTGGGTGCCCGTGGATGCATTTGTGTGTGTGGATTTGCACAAAATCTATACACTGCATTTCCATGTGTTTGGGCGCCACTGTGTGCTGTAACACAAGTGCAAGTGTTTGAGCTTTGTTTTCGAGCATCGTGTTTCTGTTTGGGGCCACTGTGAGAACGTGTAACCAACAGCAGAATGATATATTCTCCGCCTTTGACGAGGTGCAGTGTGTAAGCAAGAGTGTTTTTTCCTCGCAGATTAGATGTTGCTCATGTAAGCGGGATCATGTGTGTGTGTATGCAAAAGAAAGAGCGAGATAGAGAGATACAGGCAGTGTGTGAGCGAGAGTGTGTGTGTGTGTCGGAGGAGCGTAAATATGAGACTGAGCCAACAACTGAGCCGAGGAATCGAGAGGCCCCGAGGGAAAAGTCACAAACTTCTCGCTGGGAAAACGTCTTCCAAACAGCGTGTGTTTAATTTCTTCTGTTTTGTTTTCTGTTCATCCTTGTTTTGCTCCTTTGATTAGTCCATCGTGGGTTTTCTTCCACTCTAGAAAATGAAATAATCATCAGACTTGTGTGTGAACACGAACGCTATTTCATGTGTGTTTTTCTTGTGCGTGTATGTGTGTGAAAGTGTTGTAAAAAGCTAAGCAATGACCCGTGAAACTGGGTAGAAATATGATCCAGACAGGAGTAAAAGCTCCTTTTCTCTTTCTCTCTGCCCTTGTCCCACCTGTTTTCCCTGTTCCTCACTTTTTCTCCCCTCATCTCTTTCCGCGTGCCACATCTCTCTTCCGTCTGTAGCTTTTCTCTTCCCACCTTCATCCCGGCACTTCTTCCTCCCCTTCTTTCTTTTTTTCCTACAGACATGTCCTCCCTCCCATGTTCCTCCTGTCCTATTCAGCTCCAGGCCAAGGATCACTGTCACACACACCCACACAGATACACACAGAAGAATGCAGTAAGGGGAGAAGAGGGTTGGGGGGGTAAGTAACTCGTAAAAGAAAAAATAGAGATGTGTAAGTTAAGTCAAGTTGTGTGAAGGAATGATGGATGTGTGGCTTTTTCCTGTGCTACCATGTATTGTTTGGATAGACCAAGCCCCCAGGAAGTGCGCCAGGCTTTGAAGCCAATTTGACATACTGGCCATACCGTGTAATTACAACTTCTGGGTCCCTCATGTGATGCACAACGGCTCCAAGAGACTTTTTCCCATAGACTTACATTGTGAAAGAGACTTCTGTAAATCAGTGGATTATTTTTTTGTGGAACAACTAGTCAGCACAAACATTTAAATATCCCTTATTTAAGTCATTATGTCCTAAACGTTGTAAAATGCATAAATAGCTGAATCCAGAGTTATAGAGAAATGATAGAAAATGAAATGTTTACATTCAAGTGACAAAGACCTCTAGTGGCCGAAGGAATATGTTGAAATATGTCGAGAAGAGGCAAGATGTTATTAGATTGAATTAATTGTCATAAAAGATACTGTTACGAGTACTGAGACGAGTATCGCAGTTTGTTTCTTGTTTTCTAATGACAGTCAATGTTGATTTTTTTTCTGAGCATGACCACGATCATTCCCTGACCTTAACCATGCATTTATTTTTGTAATCATGACAATTGCGTAACAAACAACCACGGTAATGGTCCTCCTAACTGCCTGTTTGTGCCTGACTTTGTTCATTCTCAGGTGCTGCAGTGGATCATTTCTGGTGGCCTAATTTGGATGGTGACACCCATTCTTTTGTGGCCGCCTGCACCACCTGTCAGCTTCACATTAAGCTGGATTGCTTTTACCTCTTCCTGTTCCCAGTCGTCTGTGGTCCCACATCACCCTGGACTTTGTTACCTTGTCATCCTCACCATTCTGTACCGCTTCTCCAAATCCGTGCATTTGGTTGCTCTTCAGAAACTCCCCTCAGCCAGTGAAACTGCAGAATTGGTAACTAGTCACATGTTTCATTTGCATGGCATCCCCGTGGACATCTGACAGTTCATCTCTCAGGGGCGCTCTGTTGGGGTTTGGGGGCTTCGGTGAGTATGCCCTTTAGTTTCCACCCGCAGACAAATGGGTAAACTGAATAGGCTAACCAGGCAGGCTGGGGAGGCCACGGTGACGGTGTGTCACCACGGCTACTCCAGCTCCTGGAGCTCCCATCTTGTATGGATCAAATACGCACACAACTCCCTGACTAGGAGTCTTAACACTAATTTTTATAGACTTGCTTTCATGTGATGTTGTCCTTATATCGTTTATGTTTTTATATTGTCTTTTATTAGTTTTATTTCTTTTTATTTACATTATTAATCTTTTAGCCTGCTTTTTGTTTTCTGTGTATCATGTTTTTTGCTTTGTCTGTCAAAGCAGTTTGCAAAAATCTGTTTTTAAAAGATGCTATATATATTATTATCATTATTATTATTTATTATTACTAATGCCGCTGCCGGCTTGTCATCATTCCTGCAGTGTTCTTATACTCGGCCCAACCCTTCAGTCTTTTCCAGATTGTCCATTCACCTGTGTGATAACTACAACAAGGCTTCTGTTCTCGAGGTTGTTTTTGGGTATCTCCTAGTGTCGCTGGTTTCTCTATGCCTCAGTGTAATCCCTTGGTCACTCAACTTCCAGTCTGTGCTGTGCCGTCATCTCAGATCCAGTCCATCCTGCTCTGTCCTGCCTGTCCATGCTCCAACTCTCACTGGGGTCACAAGTTTACGTCGTTATTACACTTCCTGTAGTTCTGGTCCACCCACCACATTCAAATTCCACAACACCCCAACGGACAGATATCTACCCATCCGAAATGGTTCTGTTTTAACTGCTGTAATTGGGTGCAGATGCTGTCTGACACGAACATCTACTATATCTCAATAAGTGCAAGAACCTTTCCAAAGGAAAACACCTACACACATACTAGAATCAGGTTGGGCATAGCACAAAAGGCTGTCGTCTCAGTTGTTAATAACAAACACACACTCTGAAACCCAGTTGGGTACATCTAACGCTAACATCCAGGCCATTATTCAAATTAGAAGAGGTGTTTTGACAAGAGTTAATGTGGATGAGATTTCCAACCACTTGATAATTCCATTACTAGATCATCTGGGTTTATTATCTCGTCATTGACTCTCACACCATCTCTGTGACTTCAGAGCTCACTGAACATTTATTGAAAAATAAAGCTTCTTGGATGACACTTCTGTTCTACTTTTTCATGTTCAAGCAAACATTTCAAGACCTCCAGAGACACAACAGTTCTTAGTGGCTGTAAGAAGGTCATGACATCCACTGGCAGAGGCTTTTTTTAACCTGATGCACCAAAAGACACATTAATGTTCACGATCAGGATCATTAACATTTGTGAGTCGGTCTAGACCTGCTCGATATGAAAAAGGGCTATGAGATAACTTTGTTATGATATGGTGCTAAATAAATCTAACTGAATTGAATCCTCTTTTGTGTAGAAGTTTATTCTCTTGCAGAAGAAGGTTAACTAAAAATGGATAGCGCAGCACAGCTAATACAGTAATTGACGATACCTTCCTGCAGTTTGGACTTGCTGAATGTCCATTCGCCTATAGGTCAGCACTGCCAAGATGGTTTACTATTTGTCAACGGATTTTTCAAGTACATTTTTTGGTGATTCCATTTGAATTCATTGGAAATGTTGTGGTTTTAAATACCAGTGTGACCTTGAGGCTTATTTAAGCTCTGAAGTTTTTTGGTTTCTTTTTGCTTAGTTCATGAGACATGAAGCAAAATTAGACTTCAGAATATCAGAAATTTGTTTAGATGAGTTTATTTGCTGCCATAACTGAAACCTTTTTTTCTTTTGAGGACAAGCTGTTGACCTAAGTCCACGCTGAATCATGGCCTCATTGATGGGGCCTGATTTCTAGGTCATAACAGATCTGTTACATATAGATTTAAATCCTCCGATCCCACTAGCACAGGTGGTACATAGTGGTTCAAATCCTTATGTCCCAGTTTTAACTAGCGGTGTCTACATGCAATTAATAACTGGATTATTGTTGGCTTTGGGTACCTTGATTTCTTAAATGTTATGTAAATGAGAAACCTGCTTTCTGTAAGGGGGGTAGGTGTCTGCAGGAGAAACCTAATTTCTCTGCAATGTTGTACACATTGCACATTTCTAACATGGTTTATACAAGAACTTGTGTATGACATCAGACAATAAAGAAGATAATAATGTCAGGCTGCTTGCTTATGATACAGAGATTGTTAGTTTGATCACTGAAGATGAAACAAAGTATCTTGGATTAGTAATTGGTGTCACGCTAGCTTTCTTCAGCTGAATACCAAGAAAAGTAAGGAAAACTATGTTTAAGTTCAGAGTGAGCAGAAGGACACACCAACATATAGCTATGAATCCTGACAGTGGACTCACAACACACGACCATATTCCATGACAGATCATTTCATAAGCATCTATACATATTCATATGACACATTAACACATAAACATTAACCATTATTATGAGGGAACTCATACCTGAATAGGGAGTAGTTAAATGAAAGATGCGCGAGCACAAGTTTTCCTCAGATCACCTGTATAATGACTGAAAGGAGGAAGCCAGTCGTCCCTGAACGTATAGCTCAGTCGGTCTACGTTCCCCCTGCTGGAGCCCTTTGGTACTACTCCTGCATGTTATTCCATCTATCACACTTCTATCAAATTCAAGGACATTTTAAATACTGTCAAGGTAAGGTTGCTTGGTGGAATTCAAAGACTTGAACAGGCATGTTTCTTTTTAAGAAATGATGTCTTTCAAACTGAAGAATTCCCGATCAAAGTGTGTTTTACTGCAGGTATTCTTCAGGAACTGTCAACGCGAGACAAACAGTATGGATGAATATACACTATATGGACAAAAGTATTGGGCCACTCCTCTTAATCACTGAATTCAGGTGATTCATTCAGTCCCATTGCCATAGGTGCATAAACTCAAGCAGCTAACCATGCAGTCTGCCTCAACAAACATTTGTGAAAGAATGGGTCTTTCTAAAGAGCTCACTGAATTCGAACGTGGTACTGTAATAGGATGCCACTGTTGCAACAAGTCAGGTCGTGAAATTTCTTCTCTCCTAGATATTCCACGATCAACTGTAAGTGGTATTATTGCAAAGTTTAAACGTTTAGGAACCACAGCAACTCAGCCATGAAGTGGCAGACCACGTAAAGTTACAGAGCGGGGTCACCGAGTGCTGAGGTGCATAGTGCGTAGAAGTCGCCAAAGCTCTGCTGACTCAATAACTGCAGAGTTCCAAAGTAGCTCTGGCATTACTGTCAGCACAAAAACTGCGCCGGGAGCTTTATGGCATGGGTTTCCATGGCCGAGCAGCTGCATGCAAGCCTTCCATCACCGAGCACAATGCCAAGCTTCGGCATTAAAACCGACATGAACTCTAATTAGAATAAATTATAACTGGTTTCTAATTCATGTAATTTTTTTGCTTATTCCTATTGAGAGCGCCGCCCAGTGTGAACTGGGTGAAGGGCCAGGAAACACCATTGGCAGGACACCAGTGTACAGAGTGCCCTGTGTAATATACAGTATATTTTAATATCAAAACCCATGAGGTTTGCTGGGGAGAGGGGCATCTGGATAACCCTGCTTAGCCTGTTGCCACCGCGACCCGGCCCCGGATAAGCGGAGGGAAATGGATGGATGGATGCATTTAATTTGATCAAATAATCCACGAGACACACAAAATGCACACTGTGTCTGTCCACCACA
>JAVQJF010052228.1:0-102670 GCA_036023855.1 Gadopsis marmoratus | reverse complement strand
CTTTTAGAGACTCTAGGAACCACAAGGAGCTGTGCATTCTGGGAGCACAGTGCTCCAGTTGGGTAATAGGGTACTATGAGCTCTTTAAGATATGATGGTGCCTGACCATTAAGGGCTTTCTTTATAGGTGAGGAGAAGGATTTTAAATTCTATTCTGCATTTTACAGGGAGCCGGTGTAGAGAAGCTAATATTGGAGAAATATGATCTCTTTTCCTGGTTCTTCTCAGTAAACGTGCCGCAGCATTTTGGATCAGCAGGAGAGTCTTAAGGGACTTATTGGAGCAGCCTGATGATAGGGAGTTGCATTAGTCGAGCCTAGAGGTAACAAATGCATGGACTAGTTTTTCTACATCTTTTTGAGAAAGGTGTGTGTGTGTGTGTGTCTTTCTGTGTGTGTATGTAAATGTCAGTCATGTTACTTCAGCTGCAGGTTTGAGAGAACCACAGAGGGAAATGTGAAGCCACCGTGTAGACAACTCTACTGTGGTGGTCCCCTTTCTTCTCTCCATAACTTACCCCACACACACACACACACACACACACACAACAGCCTTCCAATCAGCACCCCACCCCTGTCACTTTATCATCGCACGCATGCTCGACTCTAGTTACGCACATTTAACCGGGGCAAAAATTATTAACTTGAGCAAATATGCGTTGCTCCATATTATCACGCTGAACTGAAATGTCCAACTGTTGGCAAGACTTCCCTCCATTCCTCAGTAATGACGAGGAACCAGTGTTTAAAGCATCATTGCCCCCCCCCCCCTTGACATTTTTCCATCTCCTCTTCTAACAACTGAGAACACATTTCAAGAGCTTTGAAAGCAGTTGTTTTTTAAAGCCTCACTTTATGTGTAGCCTGGTAATGGACTGATATGATTAGCATTTTAAAGCCACATCAAAGTTTTTTAAGGAGTAGTAAGGCTGGTTTGAAGGCTGAGGGAGAAATCCAGCTGACAGACACATGTTAGACAGGCAGCACAGAGAGACAAGAGGCTCACACGTAACAACCTGACATGTCACACTCTGTACAGAGCAGCATACAAACGTTCTCTCACACCATATCACACACACTGGGCAAACATTCTAAGCACAAGCACTTACTCTTATGCACATCAACCACACATAAACCTGACCATACTGTCTGTCGTGTCTGTGTCTATGTATGAGACATATAACTTATAATTGCAGGTATTTAACCTGCTTATCTGTCACTAGTTTATGTCACCTTCCTTCTCTGCTGTCAATGCAGAGTATTGTATCCCAGCCACATGTAGGAACATTAGGAAGCTGATGTATAGAATTTCAGGTTATAGTACGAAGTAGGAATCCTATGTTTTGAAAGACTTAAATAGAGGTAATGATGGAAGTGAGCTGAGATGAAGCGTTCGATTTGAGAATAGTAATGTTTCCCAGCTCTTGTTGCATTTTCTGCTGTGTGTCATTAAACCCTTCCAAACATTATGTTCTACTCTCTCGAGTGTGCTTTTATCCCATTAATTAACTTTTCTTCTGCCCTTTATTCATTCTTCCTCCTCTCCACCCAGCTTTGTCTTCATGTGTCTTACAATTCATCTACCTCATTCCTGTTCACATAGACCATTGGTGCCAAGTCATCTCACAGGACATTTTCCTACGTTCTCCTCACTTCTTCTTACTGCTTCCCTTCTTTTCTGCCTCGTTCTCCCTCCCTTGTTCTGCAGATTTTCCTCTGTTCTCTCAAATTCTCCGGCTTCTCCCCATGTCCTTATTTCCCTGTCTGTCTCCTAATTGCCCTCTTTCTTCTCTGCAGGATGTTGTTGAACATTTTCTACATGTGCCCTCTTCTGTTCCTTACCTCCCACTTTATTTGGTCTCCTCGTTGCTCCCTCTCGCCGGGTTTCTCTCTGGTCAGAACACAGGATGCTGTAGAGCATTTCCTGCCACCAGGGCTACAGGAAAGAGGCCAAGCACAGCCCTGTTTGATGTGCCATCTCCTCTAATTCTTTACACCTGGACTGTTCTCTGTACAGATTTTCTACTCAACAGAAGCACTACTCAATCCCTCATTCTCCCCCTTCCTTCCCTCCTTCCTTCCCTCCCACAGCATCCTTCACTCAGTTTCTCTGGCTTCGCTACATGCTTTTCTGTTCAATATGCTTTTAAGACTTCAACAGGGGGTAGAAGCTCCATTCCTCGGAGGCACAGGGGGCTGACGTGTTAGCGTCATGTCTTTCTCATCTCTCAGTTCTTTCTAATAAAAACAATACCCAGTTCAGTCTCCAGCTCAGCACAGACGCTGCTGAAGCTCTGTTTAGCATGTTTTTGATTTTTAACTCCCCTCCTGCTACTTCTTTTATTATTTTGTCCCTTTTTTCTATCTGTTTGTTTCTCTTTGTTTTTTTCCCCATTAAAGCTTCTCACTGCCTGCAGCTGTTTGGATGTCGGCATGGCAGTCAGAGGTTTTGAAATTGTGTTGTTTGAATGCCATATATTTTCACAGCACTGCCTGTTTAGAGTTGTGGTTTGTCAGGAGCCTGGCCTGCAGGGGCCACTTCCTTCCCACTGTTCTGGAGTCACTGTACCAAAACACTGACTGGCAAGAGAGGAGAGGAGAGAAAGGGAATAAGATGTTAGGAGAGGGAAACTAAAAGAAGAGTAGAAAATGATTGTAGAGGGAATTATGTATAGACAAGCAACAACAAAAGAGAACAGAAGCAAGGAGCAGAGGTGAGGTGTTGCAGCAGGAAACTATGTAGGTTATCTTCCACAGGAACGCACCTTTTTTTATTTCTCTATCATTGAGTGTTTTTATTTTTTATTCACGGTTCCTTAATGACTACATGGCAGCTCAGGGAGGGGGGAGGTCAGATTCACCGCCAAGCAGTACACACAGCTTGTCAACCAAAATTGTCTGTTTTATTCACAGGAAAAAGGTAGGGTAAAGGGGTGGCGAGCAAACATCAACAACAGTCTCTTCCTGGTTAGGGCTTCTTACGGTTCTTCCTCCAAGTCTGTGACTGGTAGGGATAGTGATTGTTGCAGGTAACCAGAGCTCAGTCTGGATACTTCTGGTCTCCGGGTCTCTCGTTGCTCTTCCTTCGCGGTCATTCTCCCTGCTCGTCACTTCTCATGCCATTTCTGGTCTATTTTTCCTAATCTCTTCGGCCACTTTTATTCTTCTTCTTTCAGACTAAAGTTCCATACAGACAGTGAGGAGATCTTTCACCTCATTTAACCCACAGAAGTTGGATCATTTGACATTCAAATTAAACAGCAGGATTCATGCTCAATCAAATATCGATGAGTAGTTACCTGCTTTGAATGCATAGCACCTCTGGGGATAAAATTAGCCAGATTTATCTTTTTCATGGAAGGCATTTTGACATGTCACAGTAGGAAAAGAACAGACATAATAAATAATGGCTCTTTGTCATGGCCTCCTGGGATACTGTGCTTTTCTTACTAAGTCATAATGTCTGCTGTGAAAAAGGTATCTCTGTCTGTTAACCTTACTGCCTTTGTGCAACTTTTATTTTTTCTTTCTTGTTGATTTTGAATGTAGTTATAGTCATTTCTTTAAGTACCTCTTCCATCCCATTTCTGTACAACATCACTAGTGGAATTAAGTAAGCACAGGAGTTCGCTCCCCCCATGTGATTTCTTCAGTTAGAGGGGGGAAAGGGGGAACTCTCCCATATAGTAACGTCATTTTGTATAAATACACTCGGCGGTTTGGATGAATGCGAGATCCGCTTCAGAATTATAAACACGGGCTCTGCAGTCGTTTACAGAGGAGGAAGAATTAGCTGGTGTAGGGAGCATGTGTGCCCCAGATTATTGTAATTATTTTATGCTGTTTTTCTTTGCTGACATAAAAGTATTTGGACACTATCTCATGAGAAAGGGGTTGTAGTTGTGTAGCCTTGGGACTTGTAAACTCTACTCTCATATTCTTAAAAGTCCCACCTGTCTCTCCTCAAAGCCTGTGATTTAGACATACGTTTTTAATTCCATTATGTGGGAACTTCCAGAAGCAAGTCTTTATATTTTGTTTCATTCTGCCTTTTGTTTGCTGGAAGGAAATTTGAATCAGAACAAAATGTTGTTTAAGGTCAAGGCAGACGTCAAGGAGAAGGACCTACTGTTTTAGCTATCCGATTACATGTTTGTTCAGCCTGTCTGCTAAACCTGTAGCATACGTTAACCTAATCAAATATGGCCATCATTTCCCTGACTTTGTTTAGGAAAATGTTCCTTCTTTATCCGAAGAAGGATAAGGCCTTGATATGTAATCTTGTTGCTTTAAACATTTGTCAGAAATCAATAATTGCTGTAAACAATGTGTAATCAACTTCAAAGTACTCTGCCAAAGACCCTCATATTCACAGATAAAAATGAGCATCTTCAAAAATATACACAACGCACCTTTGTATAGAACAATGTGAATCAGCTTGGCAATACTGAACCGCTTAATCAATATCAAGTGGAAAAACCAATAGTGGTTTATGCTGTTGGATCCATAAAGTGGACCTAACTTTACAGCTCTATAAAACACCCTCCTTGCTGGAGCATGAATTGAATAATTTATGTACAGGAGTAAATCATAAGGAATTTTCTGATAACTGTAACCATCTTGGTTTGAGACTCATATCATAGAGTGAATGTATATTGCATGTACATATGAGCTCTATGTATTAATGCGTTTCCAGCTTTGCTATAGATTTTTTTGTGTTTACGTATGGTTCGATGCCTGTTTGTCCTGAGAGATCTTGAAGACTCCACTGCTCAACAGTTAGAAGTTCTAAGATTTGGGAATGATAAGAGAATATCCACCACTGCTCCGTGTATTTTCTGGCAATCTGGACAGCATGTCTGATACAACATGTGAAGTGCAGCTGTACAAGTATTGCTCTCGTTGTATCATCAATTATCATCAATCTACTTGAAACTGCGTCAGCTGGAATAAATTGTTTTGGTCCTGGGTGATTCTGACTCCTTTATGTTTCAAAAGAGGTTTGATTCACTTCAGGTTTTGTCAATCAGACCCGTGAACACGCCGAGTTCCTTGCCAGAAACCAGGGACAGATCTGGATCTGGAATCTTCCTCCAGCAAAAGGATCATTTTCCTTTAATTAGTGTAAAAGTAGCATTGAGGTATGTGCCTGTTCTACTTTAGCTTGATGAAAATGACTACATATGAGGGCAAGCCAGATCCTTGGCTAGTCCTGCCATGCACCCTACTGCAGCCAGTCATGAATAATCTATTCCACGCATGTGTTTAGCGATTAATTAAAGATAAGGCCTCTCAAATTAAAATGGCGGTGGGATTACATCATTGTGAAATTGCTTGGTGGGGACACAAATCTGGTTTCAATCTGAGGTCTGAGGAAGTCAGCAAGGCATTCCCTTCACACCTCTGCATCACCACCATCACCACCCACTGCTAAAACTCTGCTTGACATGTTTTATAAAAGCAGCATTATGTCCATTTTCAGAGCAGGGAGGAAGCATATCAAATCTGTTACTGCTAACAGAGGAAGTGATTTCACAAGCACTGGCCCACTCAGTTTTGTGGAGAAAATGGTAGCTTTGTCCTGCGGTGATGCACGCATGCACACACGCCCGTGCATGCGCACACACACACACACACACACACACACACCTAGGTGCCTTTTGCCAGGTGATCCGCTGCAGATGTACCTACTGTATGAAAGAATCCAGTGAGAAGTCGGTGTCCTTAAAAATCCAGTGAATTACTGTCTCTGTTGCCCAGGAATTCTGTGCTTAGCGCTACATGAAAGCAGAAGCAGGAGAAGAGCATAGTTAAGGCTAAACAGACCAGGGAAAGTGTGTGTGTGTGTGTGTGTGTGTGTCACACACAGAAGCAGTAGAGATGAGGACAACATCTGTGTGTTTCAATAAATGGCTCTTGCAGTGCTATTAGCAGGGACAAACTGCAGCTACTTCAAAATGAAATGTAAGTTTGGAGTTGCATCAACATTCTGACTGATGTCCAGCCAAGCATATGTGATATTGAATAGCTTTAAAAATACTTTCTTGTTATAATGTGTTACAAAATGAGTAAGTGTCCACTATGTGATTGTAGCAAACTGTATATTATTAACTATATATTGAAGATTAGCAGTTTAATTTGTACAGTGACACATGCAAATTCCTCAAAATAGAGCCGAAGCCAAATTAAGTATCAGTACCTCGTGGTTCCTTCGCAACATGCAACTCTGTTGCAAGAAGCCGATTTTGAATTAGTGCATGATGAGCCTATAAATTTCTCCGGCCAGGCTGACATCTTTAATAAGCCATCATGGCAAGCACAGTGTTAGCCACTGTCTTCAGAGCAACACGTCTAATACAGATTGTGTTTATAACAGTATAACTTCCCTGACATGTCAACTGCATGAGAGATAAATGACTCCTGTAATTAAGATGTGTTGAAATCAAAATGCAAACCCTGACATTTGTTATACACCATGTCATTGTAAACAGAGGGCCTTCTTGTAGTGCTTTCGCTCATCGCCTTACTATCATGTACTATTGTCACAAGGGTGATATGAGCTCGAGCTGAGCCATGTACGTATATATTTTATATAGAAGTAATAGTTTCCCCCTAAGATCTTGTGTAAATATGATATAAATGTTTGGATATGAGTGTCTTTAAAGTGCAATCAGCCTAATGAATAACAGGCTTCTGTTGGGAGCAGCAGTGGAGATGAGTAATGCTGTTGGGCTAAAAAAGAATAGATTATTGAGTTTTTGTCATGGGAATTTGTCAGTACATCAAAGCCAAGACACAATGCAGCAATGCACAGTGCCAGTGAGGACAAACAACAAAAAAACTATAGATTGAATTGTTGTACTTGGCTTAAAAGACCCACAAGTAAGTACCTTGTTATTGCCAAGTGTGACAAATTTGGAGCATTGTCGCAGCTTTGTTGTCTTGGATACTTTGTTGTTTTTGTGACTGTGTTTGACTCCTGTTGAAATAGCTCCAATCATCAAAAATCATTTCACTAGCAGCGGTATAATAATCCCTAAGCGACTGGGTCTTGTGTTCTGCTGACTCGCCATGTTCCACGACATCATTTTCCCCTCTCACTCTGAGGGCTGCTCAGCGTTCTAATTCAGAGCCTTAATTACCATAATTGGTAGATGCAAATTAACAGCAATTGGACTTGACTGGGGTCATAAATCCACAGCTCAGAACTTGCAGAATTTCTGGCAATTCACAGCGGACCACCGTAGGCAGGGGTGCTTAACTTACTTAGTAATTGCAAGTTTCATGAATCATAATGCTTATGAATTCCCCCTCGGCACACACACAGGGCCAGTGGGACTCCGCTTTAAGCCACTGGGAGTCATTGCATGCAGATTGAGAAGCCACTGTGCAGCTTTGGCTTCTCCACAACAGAAATACCATGGAGGAGCTGCCGGGTGCTAATGGCATTCGGCTAATAACATTTGGAGCCACAGAGAAAGAATATCAAAACCTCAATAGAACACTCTTTTTTTAGAATTAAAAAAATTGAGTGAACTGATGAGTGATACTATTTATACTCCTCTCACACAAACTCTTTTCCTTTTGGATGTTACTTTTACATTTGAGCAAAGTGGTAGAGACCCCACCACAAAATTAAATGACACAGCAAGACATGCGCCGTTAGCATTTCACGTAGCATGTGCTCTTTCAGTTCAAATATACAGTAGTTGGGGTTTGCTCAAAAGAAAGAGCACAGAACACTCATGAAATATAGCACATCTGTGTACTAACCTAATTTAGCTTGACTTGGCTGAGTTAAGCCTGAGATCTCAATGAAATGTCTACTCAGTACGTATGTTCTACCAGGAGAGCAGAAGCAGAGGGCCCCATCTGTCTTAAACACACACTTACAGGCACATGCACACACACATTTACATACACTCCTGCCTCTGTTGAACGTGTAAGTAGATGTATTGCATGTGATTGTTGGGGAAATGGAGTGAAAAACAGGCCGGGGTTGTGGGTTCAGGTTCGGGTTTCAGAGTGACGAGATCCAGAAGCCAGTGGTGCTTGGTGTTACCATGGTTCTTCCTGCCCCACTGCCCTGGGGCATGGGACGGGGATGGGGGGGGATGGAGGAAGCTTGAGAGAGGAAGGTGGGAGGCCATTTAAAGCCAAGGGCCATGATACGCCATTCCCTCTCAGGATCCCCTCGGCAAGAGGCTTTAACACAGCCCACGGCTCCCACACTCCTAGCATCGGGCCCTGAGCCTCAACCTCAACCAGATCCCACTTTGGTTTGTTTTACAACCTTGAACCACAGTTAGCCTTTAAAACCATAGCATGGTAAACAGGCTCTCCCAAGATTCCACTTTTGCTCTTTTTCAACAAGCCATTGAACTTATTTACCCATTGGCTGTGTTCAAAATGATTGTGTATCCATGTAACGCTTCTTAAATGTATTTCACTATTCTTACAATTCATTCTCTCCTATCGTGCAAGAAAATCTATGTTCCAAATCTGAATGCTGTTTCAAACTTGTGTGCAGCAGCAACGTCAATCCTTCACTGACTACATCTAATGCTTCCATGGCATGCAGCAGCAGTGTGTGTCTGTATGAGCTCATTTGCTGTTTATCAGTATATACATGGGCATTAGCTAATGTGTGTGGTGTGTTATGCATGTGCCCAGGAGGTTCCTCCTTGAATCCTATTACAACTTCAGCACACGATCCCAAATCTGCTACATGTTAAGCACTCAGTCCTCCCACACGTCTACTTAATAACACAAATCATGATTGATGCTCTGCCCAGCCCATGCATAGACCCAAAGAACGCTAAACAGTGGAACATAACTTGCAATTAATTGCCGATTTGTAAATTTGTCTGTGTATCTTCTGTTCAAAGGAATTTGGAGCATCATAATTTTTTTCCTCGGTGACGAAGTACCAGTGAATCGCTCTTTCCAAGTCCTCCATTCTAGATACATAACACTGCCATGCCTTCACTATTTTGTCTGCCGTTTCCCACTGGAGGGCTTGAATTGGATAGAGGTTTTGACTTTGAGCCATAATAATGTTGGATGGGTGCCCTCATATTTCAGTTCTGATGCGGAATCGGCCCAGTGGCTTTTCTGACTCAAATTGGGTTTAAATTGTGTCAGAAGAGGGAGAAATGTTTTTTAAAATAATAGCCATGAATGCCATGAAACAGAGCATTCTTACTGCAGAGCTTTTGATCAGTTTTTATAAATAGCAGAATTTTGTCGTAAAAAATAATGTTTCTGTGGTCTTTTCCTGCAATTAAAATAAGGCTGGCTCAGGAACAAGGGCAAAACTAAGTACTTGTGTTTGAGAAATATTTCTCTCCCACTCCCCGCCCTCCCTTCCCTCCTCCCTCCCTGCCTTCCTCATCTGCAAAAGCATGTCATTTATGACTTGTTATTTTCATTTTTCCTCCATATTTTCCACATGGTAGTGGCAGGCAGATGTCTGATAATGGCATGTAAGACCCGGCAGAAGGGCGTGTTCCACCTGCCTCGCTCTGTATGTTTTTAGTTCGTCCGTGTATATGGTGGGCAGAGTGCTGTGCTTTCCCAAGGCATTCTCTGATTCCTCTTGGCCAAGCAGTGTGGTCTTCACATGACCAATCAAATATGTCAAACCTCCAGTGTTTTTCCCCCCACATGTACAACAAGAAAATCTGGCTTCAATTATTATTGCACCCCAAGGGGAACTTCCAAAATTCCTCCCCTCTTCATTTGTCAGAAATGAAGCTCTCTCGTTTCCTGCGATTGGCTGAAATATGTCTTTTGATATTAAATCACACCGGTTTCCACTGGCTGCATGACCAAGACAAATGTTTATCATATTTATTTATGTCATTGGAGATGACCCCGCAGCTCAGCAATGCAGAGACTTGGCTGCAGACTCCCATGTAATGTTGATTATGAGTAAGAGAGTCTCCTAAATAAGCTGAAGTTAAGAGATAATTTGGAAAGCATATGAGGTAACTGTGGTTTGTTTAATGTGAAAAATACAGTTTGGGGCTGGGGAGGGTGATGGAGGTACTGTTTCAAAAGCCTTAATGAATCTAGACTGACACATCCCACCCAAATCTTACAAGGCTCTTGGTTTGATTTAAATTATACTATGTTGATAAATGTGGTTCCAAATGTTGATTAAGGATCTGTTTCACTTGTTTGTATGTCAACAAATCCAGCTAAATCCAGTTATACACCTCTGATCTCCCATTGCCTTTGTTTTTGTACTTGGTGCTTATTGTCATAACATCACGCTCTGGTAGAAGCCTTTCCAGTGTGGCTATGGGAGGGAAACGCTATATGAAAATTGCCACTGACGTTGCCGAAACAAATAAAACTACTCATGCTGCCGCTACATCTGTAGCCATTTTAAACCCTTATTTATACCATTTAAGCTCTAATTTGAATTCACCAGCACAAATAAACATATCAAAACGAACCGAAAGCCCTGATGTCATATGCAGATGTTGAATTTTGATTATTCCTTTTACCTTGTGAATTCGTCAGGATGTTGTCTCTCAAAGGCAAAATAGATGACATCATTTTTTCTTGGCGCTGATGGGACAGTGTTTGTTCACTTGACTGTAGAAGCTTTAACTACAGAGACAGCGCTGCCCACTCCTCCTGACATATCTCTACATCTCTTCTACCATATTACAGTTTGTGTATACTGTAGAAGTCCTGTGTTTCTGGAGACAGAAATAGAAAGAGAGAAGGCAGTAAGAGCCCCAGTCTCCAGACTACTGTGCAGTCCAGCCAGGGGTTTAAGCAATGTTCACTGCCAAAGATAAGCTGGCATGAATCAGAACTTTATAAAAGGCAAATGATTTCACCTGAGGCCTGTGAGATTATTTATCTGAGGCCTGGCTGTACAAGTACCAGAGGCTTTGATTCAGTCATAAATCAACGTATAAGGAAATAGTGCTACTCAACCACTGAGTAAGAGTAGGCAGAGGAAAGAAAGAAGTCAGTAGTGGTTAAGACCTGCCAGAACCTCTTTATTGGTTCATTATAACTGACTGTATAGCCAATTCCAATGTACGTGACCAGGTAAAGTACAACCTGACCCAATGTGACCCCCATAACAATAAAAAGAACCTATTCTGGTTTTTCATACTATTACGATAGTTGACTAAGTCTAAGCCTAGCCTGGGCAGCCAAGAATAATTAGCAAACTACATAATTGATAAAGTAACTTTTCCCTCTCTTCCCATTAGACGTGCACTGAACCTTGGCATCCTGCGTGACCCGGGCTCAGAGGTGGAGGACCGTCAGTATCAGGTCGACCTCCAGTCCTTCAACATTGGAACGGCTCAGTGGGAGCAGCTCAAGCCGGAGAAGGAGGGGATCAAAGGTGTGTCGGCGGAGAGTGAGAGGAGCTCCCAGAACCCGGCCTTGGAGTGGAACATGGCCAGCAGGTCTGGAGACACATAAATATTTGCATGGAAGACTAAGGGACAGATGACGCTGTATGATTGTCTGTAAAATGTGGTGGAATCATTTAGAACTAATTTCACCTTAGGCGCCTACAGTACACAAGCCCACTGTATACTAACAGTACAATATGGCGCTGAACCAACCGGTGTAATGTAACACTTAGTAATCCAACAAGGCCATATCCCTCTCTCTTGACAGATCAAACCAGGACTTAAAACAGGTGGCCAGGATGAGAACCCCATTGGGATGTCCATGTTGCTTTGTGTTTGCCTGATGTGTTAAAGTAGTCAGTTGTTTGCTGACCTGTTATCCATAAGAATATGAACATCATAATGCTCAAAGTCTCTGCCCACTATTCATCAAAAACACACATTAATGGACGATGTTAGTGTTATTTGATCTTTTCAGTATTATCAATCCTGTTTAAAGTTGACAATTAACCAACAATCATTTGCTTTGCTAGTTATACATATTATCTGTATATCTATATTATCTGTATAGCCAAAGCCTGATATAGTGACCATAAGCCTCTTTGCCATTTAATTACTAAAAACACATAGAGAGCCATACTGTTTCTTACAGTGACCACAGCAACTATAATTCGCATTGCCTCTAGATTACATCACTACACCCCTAGTCAGGTGCTGTGTGTGTAAATTGCTGTGACTGTCCCAAAATGTATCTCATCAGTCTTGATGTGGGAGCAGCATGTAGTTATTGAGTTAGCTCCCTATCATGGAGCCTCTCCATGCACAGTCATAATTACAAACCCTGTCATTTTTTTATAGACTCGGGAGCTAAAACAAGCACGAGTGTAACAGCCTGTTTGGCCCCACATCCTTTTTTTCCCGCTCATGTTTTGAGAGGGAACAGGCCCAAAAATCACAGAATCACAGGCAAGGAGTCCAGATTTGTTCCCTGTCAACTAGAAATAAGCCTCATGGAAGAATACAGCGCAGAATCAACACGGGCCTGATAGAGACAGAGTGCTCTCAGGTCATTAGAGCATAGAGTGAGACTGGCTGAGATATACGCACCTTTCACACAGACACGTTCAAGCACACACACACAAACAATACCCCTCATGAACACCAATATTTTCTTTACTGTATGTCTGATATACACACAGTATGTTAGTGTTTGGAGCCTTGCCAGCAACACTTATAGGCTTCTGCTGCTGGTGACACTAGGTGACCCTTTATTGTCACAATCAGTTTGTTGCATGTCATCCCACCTCTCGCTGTCTTCCCTCACTTCCTGTCAGCTCCCTGCTGTACACTATCTAAATCAACCAAAAATCCCAAATAATACTTCAAAAATTTGATTGATTTACCTCTTCCACATTGAGCCAGTACATTTTTGTTAGGTAGAATTATGCTACTGTCAAGTGAAAGTTGAGGTTCCTGCGATACCTTGTTAAAATAAGCTTAAAATAAGCTTATGCAAGACATGGTGCATGCATCAACACTAAAATATGGCAAAAGCAATCAGCAGTCATTTTCAGGAAGTTTGATTATTTTAGTTTGTATTGGGGAGTGTTTTGGTAATGTTCGCTCAACTTCAACGTGTTGATTTCATGTTTGAAATCAATTCATGTTTGATTAGAAAATTTGAATAGAAAATAGCCCATGCTTTCTTCACTCCTTTTTTGGTCAGTTAAACGATGGAAATCCTTAAATCCTAGTGTTCATATTTCATTTCAGTCATTTAGATGATTCCTTCAGCCAGAGTGATTCAGAGTGAGCAAGCAAGTCGTGCTTTAGTTTTTGACAATCCCAACAAAACAAAGGAGTGGACCTATGGGATGGCATCTCTAACCACTAGACCACCATGACTTCTTTTTCTCTCCCTCTGTCTCCCCACTAGTTTTGACTATCTATGCCACAATCCTCCTTTGTCTTGACCTCCTTTAACCGTGGCAGCCAGGGTCTGTTGTCAAACAGTCCTTTTAAGTAGCTGACTTGGACCACGTTAGAGCCTTATACTCTCATTACTGAGTCTGACAAGCTCATATGAGCAAGGGGCTACTGAGGCTCAATCCACATTTTTTTCTTTACTGTAAATTTGTCTCTCTGTCGATGAAAACAGGGCTGCTCGGGCCCAGTGCCAAGGCCAGATTGTCTGACAGGGCAATGAGGTGAGATTTTGGGCTTGCACTTTGGGCTCCAGAAGATGCTGAATGCCTTTTGAGTAGAATCAACTTTCTTTAGACATACTTTAGCTGCAGGTCTGGATTTCTCTTCAGAACTTGATCGTAGGATGACCTAACACGTAGCTTAACAGTTATTCTTGTACTCAAAGGATACACACACCGTTTTTATACTATAATGATGGTCACTTTAGTTTGACAGCAACTTGTTGTTGATGCAGTGTCATAGTGATTAATCAAAGGTTTTATCTTCATCCCATTTTTATATCTTTAATATTAAGATTGCCACCAGTTGGTATGGATGCTTCTGTGTGCTCATGCAGAGAAACACACAGTTGTTGCTGAGGTTTTTGAATTTCGCCACAACTCACTCATTTTCAGCTTCCAACCTAATCAGTCAAGGTGACTGTGGTTGCCTCCTCGTTCCCCAGGGAACCGCACCAGTGGTTCTGGTGGAAAATGGGCTTTGCTGTACTGCTGTGTGCTGCACCGTATACCTCAGCCACCACCACGACCACGTCATAACTGAACATGTGATTTAGAATGTTCCAACACACTGAGGAAAGGGGAGTCAAGTTCACAGCTTTACTTGTCTGCTACAATCACCCGCAGAAATACACCACCTCGGTTGTAACAAGTTTTGACACACACCACTTCCAAAGTTCACACCTTTCCCTCATTCCCTACATCGATACCCACCCCCTCTCTCTCTCCAGCTTTGGACTTGTGGCATTTTCACTCTGCCGTTTTCTTGGTTCAATTCCAGTAGTTGTGGATCTGCAGTGGCCTCAGTCGGCTTCCTGAGGTTTTGCAAGGAAATTCCAGCACCATGGTTCCACTGACAGGATCTGTCCTCGTCACAGTGTGCTAGGAAAGACCCTGTGTCATGGAGCTGTGAACTCTCTCCATCTCCCCTCCTGTCAGCCACTCAGCGCAGGCCTCTCTCTTTTTGTCCATGCCATGGATATCTCCACTTACTGTTCACACTGTGTAGCTTTGTATGAAAACAAAGTCATTCTTTCCATCATTTGGGCTTTGCACCACACCCAAAAAGGTGCACACACACACACACACACAGAGTTCTCCGGCCAGTCAGAGGACCCCATATCACTGGTAAACCGAGCCTCAGGCCTCCTAGCCTTGCTGGTGAATGATAGCACCTGTCCCCTGCAACAAGACACTTATTGTTTCAATCCCTGTCTGAGGGGAGATTAGCCAACACCAATTGGCCTCACAGATCATTTCACCTCCGAATTAGGCCTCCCTCAAACTCTCTACGCTAAGAAATGTGTCAGAAAATAATCCCTTAAGAGCACTGGTAATGCACATTTGTATAGCAGAAGTGAATATGATATTGGTTCTGGTTAAGCACTGTACTCTAGGCCACCTACAAACAGGGCCTTTTATAATCCTGGCCAACTGTAAATATTGGAAGCTGTACCGCTTGATTGTTTTAATAGCAGCAGATGTGGCAATTAACACCACCTTATAAAGCCCATTTGTGTATTTGTTTTACTGCTAACAAATGTTCCCACAAATATGACTTGATTGTGGGAATGAACATTAGTGAAATGAAGAGAGTTGATCTTGTGTATACAATTAAGGGGTGTTCCCAATTGAGACTTGTCAAATAACGTCTCATTCTGTCTGTGGAACCATATTCAAGCTTCCAGCTAAAATGTGTTAGACCAGACATTTAAAAAAGCTCACTTATAGGAAATTTTCACAGGTCTGGCCTGTGAGAGAAGATCAATTGTGAAGTCTCTTATTTTGAGTTCAGCTTTTCGTCCTACTGGTTTGAATTTAAAAAGCCAGAACACATTTGAAATATGTGTCTGGCTGTCAGCTAAGGGCAAAACAAAAGCTCCGTTTTGAACATTTTGTGGTTTTGACTGTGTTGTGTTGACTTGTCATTTCTAGGCAGATGGGACAGTCTTACAAATATTTTACAACTGGTAACCATAACACATTATTAGTAAATAAAGTTTGGGGGATTTTAGTGAATACTTGGTCCCTTATGGTTGCTGTTTGTATTTTAGTGTATTGTGTGTATACCTGCTTGAAAGTATCTATCTTTAATTGAAGGACATTGATTACAATAATGATCTCCAAATGTCCAAATTCATCCCCTAGTTTTTTTTTCAGGTTTTGAGAGCATATTAAAATCAGCATATTAGTTCTGGGATCCATCTGAAGAAGTGTGATCCTGTATGTATCTCGGTTCAGTATCAGGAGGCACCAGGAGCGGCGGGCCATCCTGACACCAATCCTAACTGACTTTTCTGTGCGGGTGACGGCTGCCCCAGCCATCATCTTCAGCAAGAATCTTTCCCCTGACTGTGGACAGGCAGAGGTCAGTATCAACTCCACTTTACCATTACATCTTCTCTTAAAAGTATTCATGTTTTTTACAAGAATGATGCCAAGAGATGACAATGTCTATATGTTTAGCATCAAATTTTAATGTCTGATAATTAATGACAATAGGTCCTGAGGATTTAGGGATTTGCTTAAAGGAGGAACTAGAGGGTGCATTTTTCTCTTCATTCCACTTTGTAGAAGTTTGTTCACTACTTACACTGACATCTTGTGCCCTTTGACCATGACCCATTATAACCATGATTGTAACTATTACTCTTACAATTCGTTGTCCATATGAAAATAGACACTGATTATGTGAGATGTCAGAAGTATTTACCTTTTCCCTCTTAACATACAGTAACTTACTCATTAGGAATCTCTCAGCCAGTCCGCCATGTAATGGAGGCTTTTGACCCACAGAGTTCAAACCTTTCTGCTTGTACAGCTGATGTTTTCTGGCACGGCTCTATGAGACTTCCTGCTTCTTTGATGCCTTGTCCGTCCACGCTAACGTGCCCCCTGACAATGTGAAACAGCTAATCCATAGTTTGCACTGACACACGTGCACACACACACACACACACACACACAATGCGATTTGTATAACTCCCTGAGGCACGGAGACTCAGAGCCAGTAACAACACAAACAGGACTTTGAACTACATAGTGTACATAAATTAACAACAATTTCTATAAAAAAAAATTAATATTAATTTTCAACTAACTTCTAACTGCTTTTAACAGATATATGCATGCTTATCTTTATTAAGTCGTTAATGTATTTATTATAATCTACAGTCTATGATCTGTGTCTACAATCTACAGCTTCATTCACTTCATTCTGTAACTATTATTATAACCTTATGATATTATGACCTTATGTATTAAAATGACTGATGTACTATAACTACAACAATAATTACCATAATGGTAATACGCTTAATGTGTTTTATGCATCTAAATGAGAAAAAAATAAAGTTGCATTGGATATTAATAAAAATCTTAGCAGTCTTTTTATGTTTTTAAACAGTGTGTCTGAATAGATTGTGTTTACACGGTAGTGGCCAAATACCATTGTGTGTAGTTACTGTAGGTCTGGCCCATGTGTGTGTGGTTCAACCCAAAGTGTTAGTGAGTGATATCCTGTTAGACATAGCCTCCAGGCTGAGGTTTGAACTGCTGGCTGTGGGTGGGACCCTGGAGAGGACAGAGGGAAGAGGGGAACAGGGAACAACTGAGCTTAACAGAGCAAGATAGAAAGTAAATAGACCATAGAGAATAAAAGTTAAGAAACCGGGAAGCAGTGCATGCGATCATGAACAATCTTGATGTGTTATTGAATGTCTTCTCTCTCTCTCCACTCGCCTCCCTCTTTTAATTTCTCCCTGTGCTATCTCCTTTATTTGTCTCTAGGAGGTGGTGGTGTGTGGCCACTCTCTGGAGGTAAATGTGACCAGCAGTCTGGATTTCTACCTCAGTGTTTCCCAGGTGCATCTCCTTCAGCAGCTTCTCAGCGACAACATGGTGGGGATGGACGCTTCTGAGAAAAGTGCTGAGGTACAGATTGTAATCAACAAATATGACTACAAATGCAAAATGGCACATGACCACTCACCAATACATATATGCATACGTAGTTGATACTGAAAGTCACATACATGTTGGACAATACATACAGGTTGTGTGTGTGTATGTATATATATACATATATATATATATATATATATATAACTTGATGGACTTACTGATAAAATACACTAGTTTTAATACTAGTTTAAATATGTGTCTCTCGATTCAGCATGTCTTTCCACATCTTCAGCCTCTAGTTTGTCATAAGTATATATTACAGCCTGGCTCTACAGTAGCTATATTCACATGCAGACACATCACACGTAGACCCTCAGATCACCTCTCTCTTGCTGATGATTAACGTCTTGTTAATCTTCATGAAGTACTACAATTTGACATGCATCCATTTACTGTTTACTCCATTTACTAATTACTATTCACTGCACGGAGCTATGCCAGTTTCGCTCAAAAATCCATCATGACCGTTTTCCCGATACAGTGCCCCTAACTTTTGCCACTGACTATTTTGGGTGAATCTAACACATTTAAATATTTACTGACTCGGAGCAAGGCAGTTCTCTAATGTAACCTTAGTTTACTGTGCTGTGCTCAGCTGTAGCTTTCAGGGCCCTTTCTATTGTTTACAGGACAGGGAGCTCCCAGGCGCCATTTGCCCTGTCTGACAGCTTAATAAAGCTTTCTAATGGAACACAATATAAAAATATTTACCAGCTGTGGTGAGGATTGGAGTCATGGGGGGGGAAGGGAAGAGGAGGGGGATGGGGTGAAATTAAGTGAGTTGACAGAGTGATTTTATTGTTATCTCCTCTTAGGATTCTTTACGGGAGTATGTGTGTACTGACGTGGAGTGACTGAGTCAGATGACTCAGATCCTGTAAGGCTTCTGTAAATGCATGTGGTTGGCTTCCAAGGCAAAAATTAAAGGGCATTTAAGGAATACAAGTACAGTAAGCAGAGATGGTTTCTTATCGTTACAGATGGGCTTGACAACGCTGTAGTAACTAATTCACAGAACAGTTGCAATAGACATCTTATAGTCAATCTGTCTGTCAGATGTGTTAGTGCAACACTATAGAAACAAATGAGAGAAATACATAGTGTGAAGCTTACTGAATTCTTTATTTATTCATTTATTTAGTTATTTATATAGTTAGTCCTAAGGAGGTTCCTGCTATGCATCTGGTTTTGATTTGAGTGATCTTGGAGCCCTCACCCCTCTCTTGTAGTGATTCATGGCTTGATTCTGTTGAGGGGCAGCTAACGGCTGCAGAGGGTTCATCCAGGTTCATCCAGGTTCAAGGCAGGATGAGAATGTTCAGCAAGCAGTTATTCTGGGAGGTCTTTTAACAGTTTAAAAATTAGAAAATGTGCCCCCTCACCCCTTTAAGTTTTTTTACATTTATTTCTTAAGGCAGTGTAAACACATATATGCAGTTCCACACATACACAAAACCTTCCTCTGTCATTTCAGTTTTCAGTGCTGGGCAGCTCCTGCCGGAGGAGCTGGGGATTAAGGGTATTGCTCAAGGGCACTGTGACAGTAGCTGCTAAGTGTTATGTTCTTTTCCCCAGCCATGTTTCCCAGTTTAGCCAGGGATGGGAACGGTCAACTTTTTGTTCAGCAATTCACATCTAACTGCTTTGTTATGCTGCCTTCAGCTGGATTAAGTAAAATTGAAAATGACCCATAGGTCCAGAGTGATGTAATGTAATGATGATCCATGCACTATTGAGAAATGAAGAGTATATGCTTGGGAAAATACCTCTGCTTTCATTTAATATTGGCTTTTTGGTCACAGTTGTTGGGAACTCTGTGTTTTACGTTTTATTTTTATTATACCATATTAATTTCAGGTGCATTATACCATGTTCTTTACTCATTCGGTTTTATAGTAGTGCCATTATGGAGCGTAACAGTATCATTAACACTGAGGTCAGTCAGTGTGCGTCTTCACCCCTGTGCAGCTGCAGAGCATGGAGGTTACTCTCAATAAATGTGGTCTGGCTTTGACATTTTGGACACTGTCTGTAAAACTATTTGTACCTCCATGTATCTCAGTGTCGTAAGTCTTTTGGAAACTGCATCTGTCCGGCTGCTTGGCCCAGACTCTGCAGAAGGGAGTTCAGTATGACTAAGACATTGCTGGGTCTGGTCATTCTACAAGCTGCAGAGCCCTCTAGTGGTGCATTTAACATGTTATCCATACTTATGTGTTTCCTTGCACAGACCCCAGCTCCTGAGGGCTGCCTTCTCTTCCATTGCAGCCCCAGCAGCCTGTCTACCCCCTGCTAACACAATAGACACACCACCATCAAGGAAGATCGGTAGTATGTGCATTGACATTGTGAGTAGGAGTTTGGAACAGGTAAAGGCTTTTGATAAAGTTAGAACAGACCAACTGGATAGAATAAAGCAGATCCACCGCCAGCTAACAAGTTACAAATAACAATCATAAAGTGCAGATGTATTCCCATTGCCAGTTTCCACAATATCAGAATCTGAAATTGGAGCATGTATCTGTCTTTTTTTCTTTCTTTTTTTAAATTCAAACCCAACTTCCGTGATGATATTTATAGTATTTGACAGTTTTGTTTGTACTTCCTTTATACAACCTGTTCAAAGGATTCAATTAAAAACAGGTCCTGGATCTCAGGCATCTGGTGCAGGGGAATTGTTTTTGTTGTTGTGCTCCAATAAAGCGTCTCCGCTCTCACAGTCAGTGCTGTCCCCAGCAAGAGTTTAAATTAAACACTGCTCTTTGCGCACTCTCTTATTTCCAAATCCTTTCCTCTCGTTTTCATTTTTTTTCTTTTTTATCCTAGACATTTTGACAACACGCTGTTTGCCTTGAACAGATTCTCCACCATCCCGGGACTGATTTCAAACAGTTCCCATCGCCCCTCACAGCTGTGTTTTATTGTCTGGGTTAATGAATTTGTTTTGTAGGGGCTTTTGGGTTCCCTGGCAGTGGTGAGGTGAGCCAGGCGCGTGGGCAATGTGTGCAAGCCTTGTGTGTGATTTCAGTCATTTCTAGTCACTGGGCTGTGCTTTGAGGGAGTCTGTCCACATACTCACATTTATTATGACTCTTCCATGCATACCTACATACAGATGCTGCCCTAGGTTGTTGCTTACTTACATGTCACATGAGATAACTCTGTTATGATGTAGTGCTATATAAATAAAATTGAATTGAATAAGCTGTTAGTCTGTGTCATTGGGCATTGTGGCCAGTTGTCCACAGTTTCCACATTGAATCATAATAGAGGCGCAAAATAAATGCAAAATGATTTCTAAGCAGATTTGTTGCTCTTTAAGTCACTGCATTATTAGGATGTTTATTGCACCATTAACTACGGCCCGTCACAGTTTGACTTCATCTCTGGTTTTTTTGGTGGACGTTAATGATGATAAAGTGAGGCTGGAGGGAGATCAGGCAGCTTTCGGCAGCAGGAGGTCCCACGGTCAGGGAGCTATGAATAGATGATAGAGCGGCTTCTGGGACTTATCTCACTGCTCTGTCATCGCCACCGTCACCCAGCAACACAGAAGTGTATGCCCTCACACACACATGTGCGTACACATACATACACATGGTCCCCACATTGTCTGCATGGTAACTGCCTGCAGCCTTTTATTTGGGAGCCAGTACTGTTATGCTGCTTTATTGGTGAACAGCTGACCTGTGTGTTTGTATTCTGCGTGTATAGCTCTGCTATGACATAATTTGTTCTTCAGAAAGAGCGACATACCTTGCGTGAAAGTCAAATCTCATCTTCCCAGCAGCTTCTCCTTCCAGTCCCCCCTCTCTGTAAACCACCATTTCTTCCTCCACACACACACACACACACACACACACACTATAACATTCCGCTCTTTTCCACCTCTGTGCCTTTACGTAGATTTACAGTGCAACCTCTCTCATTGTTGGCATCTCTGTCTGGCTATCATGCAGTTGCCACAATGACAAGCTCCCAGGGTATTTTAGTGATATTCCACCAAACTGGCAAAGAGCAAGAGTAGAGAATATTAAATGAAAAGAAAATGCTTCAATCGTCCCATGCTGGTCTCTCTCTGTCTCTCTCTCTCTCTCTGTCTCTCTGTGTGTGACACACACACACACACACACACACACACACACACACACATGCAGAGGCAGCCTGGGTCAGCCATGTGCTTGTACCACAGTGTAAGAGGAAAATACCCTCTGGTGCAGGGGAAGTCCCGCTCGGCTTCATCCTCCACCTCATCCTGGGATGATTACACGCATGGGAAACAGGGCTTTAGACTTCCTCCAACACTCGTGTGTGCGCGCACACACACACACACACACTGATGCCAGTGCACACACAAACACACACTAAGGCAGTACCCAGGTTTAGAACAAGGTATCAGGCCTCACAGGAACCTCTGAATTACAGTTTTTAGTAAACACACATGGGGAAAACCTCTCAATCACCCATTACCTGCCTTATCACTATTCTTCCTCTCCCCTCTTCATCTCTCTTTTCTGTTCTTTTATTTCCTTCCTTTTTGTATCACTTACCACATCAGTTGACATTGTGAGGCTATATGCATCTTTATCTACCACCTACTTTGTCTTAATTCCCAATCTCCTGCATCTTTTAACCTTCACCCAATTCTTTCATTCCCCTCTTTAATCACTTTCCTCTCTTTTCCATGCTTTTTGTCTTCGCTCATTCATCTCTTTTTCCCTCTTGGGACTGGCACAGCTCCTGGTTGGAAAGTGTTGGTCCTTCCAGAGCTGGCTGGTTAAATAGCTAGCTGGCTGACAGTGGAGAGGGTTCCTCCTCCGGAGACAGTTTGTAAATTTGACAGTCTGTAGATTATGATATTACTTCACTATTACATCTGTGTAGTTTTAAATGCCTGCATTAAAGACGAACACGAGCTGCACTCTCACGCAAAGCTGGAATAACGCAGCACTGCAGACAGCAGGGTACATTGCCAGCCAAGGCGAAACCGCTGTGAGAAGTGAATTTACAGTATGCACGAACACGCTGGTCGGTAGCTGGTTTGGTTTGTCAGTGGGTTTGGACAGCAACTTTAGGTTATTAGTGGGAAGGAGGCAGTGTTTAACTGATGCATGTGTTTTTTGTACACGTCATCCACACAACCACACTCAACTATGGTTTAAATGCCTTTGGACAGTAAAGGTTTTTTTTTTTGTATTATTGTTTCATAGATTTTAGAGATGTCTATTGCTGAAGCCAATGAAGAATCAAAGCTTTCCAATGTTTTGTTTCTTTTGATAAAAAACAAAAAGGCCATACTGTGATGTGGATCAGTCAACAGTCAGCAAAGACACCTCACATGTCCCTGAACTAATTATTTTGCTTACAGGAAAATAAAAACAACCTATGAAACACACAAAGATACCTTACTGCACCACAGACTTCAGTCCAAATGCTACTAAATGTCACACTGTGGGAGAATGGAAGTTTGGTGACCTATTCTGCCGTATTGTATAACAATTGAACTCTTGTTCATGTAGGAGTATTAGCTGAATGTCAAAAGTACACAAGACTGCTTATCTAAGCCATGGTGTTGTTGACAAGCTTGGCTCAGTGAGCGACCTGGGCCCTGGGTCCTTGTCTGTGTATGTTTAAAGTAAACCATTTCCAAGGCCGCTCCTCTTTGTGATGAGTGTTTCATATTGTCTCGTAGCTGTTGAGCTCTCAGAACTGACGTTTCCCTCTCGACCTCCGATCTTTCCAGGACAGTGAGGTGTCAGAGGAGCTTTTATGGGCTCTGCTGGCCAACAGAAATAGGGAGCCATCGGATGAGAGTGAAAATCCTAAGCATGGAAAAGGAACAGAGCAGAGAGTAAGAGAGTGAAGACAGCTTGAGAGAGGATGGCCAGAGAAGGAACAAGGAGTAAGGGAGAAATCCACGGAGATGAGACATGACACAGTGAGAAAAAGAGAATTTGAATCTGGTGTTTACTTTGATTCCTGGCTCTGTCCAAAGTATTTGTCTGTAAATGTGGGAGCTGATGTTCCTGAGAGGTCAACTCTTAACCAATCAACCTGGTTATTAACCCTCTCTGAGGGCCAGATCCCTTTCACCCTGACCTCTTCCCACCCTCCTTAGTAATATTTTCCTTTGCTCTGTTGAGAGTAATAATAAATAAGGCTCCCTGCGCAGCCATCTCCTTTTCTATTTTGGATGCCTTACATCTGTTTAGTAAGCGTCGTTGTCTCAGATTATCTTAAACATACATATTTTCATAGCCAGTGTTCATCTCGCTGCCCTTCTTTTGTTATGAAACCGCATCTTTTTTCCCCTTTTTTATTCATGTCTCATTGACCCTCCTGTGTGAATCAACTGCTAATTGACAGCCAGTCATAACAACTCACCTTCCCCGTTCAGGCCCAGCACCCCAACCAACCTTCTTCTCAAAGCATAACCGTGGCACATTCTCAAATTGGCCCCTTGGAAACTCAATCTATTTGAGATCAGTAGCAGCTGAATTTGCTCTGTCCTCAATCGGTTTTGGCAAAATTGGCGTGAAAACTCCTGATAAAATCACGAAGGTTGGAATTCTATTAGAGCCTGGAAACAAACGGCGCCTTTGAGGAGAGGCAGAGGGCCCCTACTGTGAACCCTGGGATCGGGTGTCGACTCAGGTGAGGAGGAGTCAGGAGTGCCCCCTCTCTCTGCCTTAAAGGGAAACAGGGTCACACACCCAGGGGACTAGTAAAAGCAGGGCACACCAGACCAGCTAGTACAGGCACATATGTACACACACCATAGTAGACTTTGTTCAGTGAAACAGCCCAGAATTCTTGTCTAAAGAGGTGAAAAGAGGAAACAGATTTTTTTACTCTACACCTGTATAAGCAAGATTCCACCTAGAATAACAGGTGATGGAGAGTATTGGGTTCTCTCCCTGTAACTTGGATGGTGTAGTAAAAGTGCTTGTGTGTGTGCGAGAGCCTGCCTGTGGGTTTACATGTACGTGGATGTAAATATTTGCATTTGACCATACAACTGTACAGTATCTGCTTCTTCCTTTTCAAGCCCTGTGGTTGACGAGAGTACTACTGAGTTCCTCTTGGACTGCTCTCATTAAACTAAATATTTACCCTAAAACAAAATTCACACATCATTCCTGGCGTTCGGAAGATTTTCCATGGGTGCATGCACATTTTCTTTTTTTTCTCCCCACGTCTCTCTGCTACTATGTTATCCAGGTCACATAGGGGTAACATAGTAAATATTGTCAGTCCCCACATTCAGTCTCAGTCAAGGCTTCCCAAGGTTACATGTAGTGCTTAAATGATTAGTTGAATAATCGATTGGACAATAAACAGAAAATTAATCAAACACTTTAGATTATTGATTAATTATTAAAGTAGTTTTTCAGCCAAAAATTCCAAACATTTGCTGGTTTCAGCTTCTCAAATGTGAACATTGTCTGTTTTATTATTGTAAACTGAATTTTTTTGACTGTTGGTAGAGCAAAACAAGCAATTTGATAGCTGTGGGAAAATCGTGATGAGTATTTTTCACTATTTTACAGTTATACAACAGTTATTTAAAAAGAAATCAAGATATAAGTTAATAATGTAAATTATCATTATTTGCAGTCCTAACTGTGAAATCTGTTCAAGTGGGTGTTTTACTTTAAGGATTGTCTTATGGTGTCACATGTTTCTTCAAGTGCATGTTTGCAAACATTATTCTATGTATACCTCTAGTGCTATCTATGAATGTATGTGTGAAATGAGTGATGTCTTTGTACTGGCTTATGACGGGCTCTGAAACCTGATAGAGGCATGTAAACCCAAATGACGTCTAGGCAATGATACATATGCACGGATAGGTGCCATGTAGCCACTTGAGAACCAACTCAAAAGCATAGCTCAGCTGTTTTGGATAATCAAGAGATTGGCTAGATTTTATACCTCACCTGTTTCAGTTTGTCTGTTTGGAGCCGCTCCAGTGGTTCAGATGATGGCTCATCAGACGCACCTCACATATTCCAACACTTGGAATAGTCCACTAGCTAAAAATGAAATCTTGATAATGTTATCATTTGAGTTGCAGTATTTTGAATTGCCAGTACTCCAGCCAGAACAGCAAAAAACCCATGATGTGGGATGATGAGTTAGTTGTGCAGTTTAAAGTAGTACAGGTGCGCCTTCCATGTTAATCTCTGCTTCTGAATCCCACCAGTGATGCCAAGTGATCAGGTCTTACTGAGATTGTCCCTTCTCCCACAATGTCCTCAATCTGCGTGACGTTTTTGTCGTTTTCCCCCCTGTACTTTAACTTTGGTCTTTTCTTGTACCGATGTGTTCTCTAGCCGTGTCAACTATGTCCCCCTTATCAAGGCCCTCCCCACTATCCCAGATGAGGGGACAGGGGATCTTGCATCATTCTCCTTTGAGAACCTAGCATACAGCACATCAGAGCCTTTGTCTCACTCAGCCCTGGGAGCACATCCAGAGAGAAATTAACGGAAGATTACTTCAATCCTCCTCTTCTAATTTCAGCTCTGTAAATAGACAACGAGCCAGGACTGTTCTTGTCTTCCTGTCGAAATCTTAATAAATGTGTGCGTGCGTGCTCGTGTCTGAATGCGCATACAGGCTGGCGTGTGCCTGCAAGTGTTCGTGTGCTGGCTCCCCAGGGCGTGGGCTGATCACAGCAGCATCGCTCACAGTCCTCAGCAGACCACCTGAGGTTCATCTGCCCCCCTCAACCCTGTCTCGCTCCAAACGGCCTCATCTCACCTCGGGTCACCGTTGTTTTCCTTGCTGTTGCTGTTTCCCCATGACCTTGTTACTAAAGCAGAGAATACAGACATGGCCGCCAGGCAGCGCAGGGAGGCGCTACAGAAGAACACTTTATGACCTAATGAAAGGCATCTCCGCTACTTTTGAAGTCTCTCAGGAGTCTGCTTTCTTGAACCGCTGAGCCATGCTGAAGACAATGCAGTTTGAAGTCTCTTTTGTTGTTTGTTTGTTGAAAACATGATGCCAAAGCTAATGATGTTAAGTTGAATGCTTGGATGAGTGATCTTGAGGGCCAGGCTGAAACCTGATGATTACCCTGCTGCATAGCTCTCTGCTGTACTGAGGATGTGTTTTCACTGTGTGCGTGCCTGTGAATTGTGGTACATTGCCACACTTTGCTTTACCCACTAAATTTAAACAGTGATGAAATGAAAGAAGAATTACACTGAGTCAGTGCTCTTGCAGTTCTTTCTTTCTTTTGACCAAAGACACAATTAATAGACATTTGAAGTGAAATTGCAAATACAAATGTCACTCTAAAGCTTACTAAACACAGAGATGCAGGATTTCTCACAGTAGCTCACCCACAGACAGACATTTCACACCCACAACTTTCAGACGCCACCGTCACCATCAAGCCCACCTCACTCAGAGACTCTTGGCATATGTTAACACTGGAGCCTGAATATTAGATTAGAAAATTACCCCCCACACAAATCTCAAAACTAAATAGGGACAGTGGCAGCTAATCGGAGCCATTTGTTCTCTGCTCCATTCCCATGGAAAGAAAGAAGAGAGGACAAAGGAAAGCAAGACTGATGATGACTCTGCTGCTATGGAGGCCTGGATCACGGCAATTAAGACGTACCCCAAGGGTGCTTCTGTCTCTCATTCACTTCCACTTTTGTAGTGTGTCTACTAATCACACCTTTCTCCACATCTGGCCTTCATCTTAATTTAATCAGCTACCACATAAAATGTTGGGCGTCTTGTTGCAGTGGTTCAGGGTTGTAGGACAAGGAGTTACTATACAGTAGATGTTTTTGTATTACATGTGCACAGGCCATTCATCCACGTATCAGCCAGCCACTTTGTTCTGCCAAGTTCTCCATTTAGCTTTAGCCCCAAGATAACTTTATCATAAGCTTTCGATGTCTTTACTGTCCCTATTTTGTTTACCATATGGCTGATATCTTGTTTATCATTCATAATGGAAGCCTTTGGTGAAAAGGTCCATTCAGCAGGGTCCCATTCCAGCCAAGAGATTATGTCGGATGAGCAGAGAAAGTCTGTGTATCATTTCTGAATACTTAGATCATGACGGTCAAGCCACTTTTCCCCATTGTTTGTTTTCACTAACACACTCGTGGTGCTAATCCTGAAATGTATTTGACATCTTTGAACACTTCCTTCACTGACTAATACAACTACGTCGCAGCCTGCTAATACAAACAGCCAGTGTTATTGTAGTGATATGGGATAATTCCAGCGTGTCCTCACAATCACCCCTAACCCAAGCAGTGGATTTGATTGGTGTATCTGTATCTGGGTTTTGGTTTAGATTGGTGGTTCTGTTGAGGATGACTAAAGCAATAAGTCTCCTGTTGAGCGTTAAGGGTGGTGTCTGTCAGACCTTTTAAATCATTCTGGATTGCCAAAACGTACGAGCGGGGCATGGTGGGTTTGGCGGGTTCCTCCGAAAAAGCCTGGAGTCGCACTGAGAAGGTCGCAGTCTTAAACTCAACATGTTGAGCACAACTCTGCAGCCTGCTCAGTGTCAGCTCTGGATCCAGCTCCGCTTTACAAAGCAATGGCAATCCGCATTCTATTTGTGGCAAAATATTTGTAAGCAGCTCATGTCATGTGCAAGGGGGAGAGAACTGGTTTTGAAGTTCAATCACTTTGGCCGCCACATCTTCCAGAGCCAGGTTTTTGTTAAGCAGCATACTGTAGCTCCGCACATGGACCACATTAACTCACTCTTTCACAATTTTTCTTTTCATTGTCCAGCCTTTATCATTTTGCATCTTTGTTTTTGAGCCAGGGCTTTTCCAAGCCATAAAACAGCTGAAACCTGAAGAACATCATCTCTGTATTCATGTTTTCTCATCTGTTCGTCTATCCTTTGCTTTTTCAGTTAGGTGTTCACAGGCGTTTCTCTATTTAGACGAGCCATGACATACTCAGTCCTCGCCTCTCCTCACTTCTACTCCAGTAGGCCTTTCCGGATGGAAAATGTTCCAACTGACCATGCGCTTTAGGAATGTCAACATGCATAAATTATTACTGTCACATGGATGCTTGCTTTCCCCCCTGTATGCCACGTGGCATCAGGGGAACAAGAGAGTGTCTGACATTATTCTCACATTGTTATTTCTCTAGTTCTGTCCAAAGCACAGATTGAGGGACTAAGGAGACATGCTTGGGGGTCTGGATTGTTGGAAGAGGGGCCGAAAAGGCTATTGTCTCTCATGCTCCTTTGAGAAACATGCTGTTACACCCTGAAACTACACCCACCCACGAGCATTACTGGGTGGAGGGAGTTTGTTAAAATGGCCCCACTCTGCGCCCGGCGCTCTGGAGTATACGGTGTTTAAAATACAGTTGACAGTCACTCTGAAGCACTCGGCATCCATTTGCAAGCTCCAGGGTCACGACCTTCCATTGCTTCTTTGTTGTGGTCCAGCTGAAGTGCATAGCAGGTTGCCTTTGTTATTGAAACAAAGTTGAATGTATTAAATGACTGCCTTTGATGCCCTTTTTTGCTTTGTGAACGCTGTTATGGCGTACAAAGAGCGGTGACTTCATATTATAAATGTCTTCCCCCCTCTGTTTTCCACAAGAAAATGAGAGAATGAATTGCGGCCTTTGTGGCATTTAGTTAAGTATTATTGTTATTATTTTTGATTAAGATGAGGTATTTCTGCATTGAGGTTTTCTTCAGTCGGCACAAAGCACAGGGGCCTGCTCTCAGCTTTATGGTTCTGGTAAACAATAGCGGGTAGCACAGCAGGGGCCTAACCTGTAAACTCTGATGTAGTCAAGATACAGAAGTTAATTTCCATGCAGGCGTCCTGCAAGCAAGTAGCTCAACTGAATAGTTCTGTCAAAAAGATTTAGTAACATGACTTCCATGTTTTTCAATGGGAATTCTACTGTAGTTACAAGAGAACATGAGAAAAATGTGATTAACAATTTTTCAGCATGAAAAGCAGCTGAGTTCCTAACCTGAGGTCACCTGTCTACTATGACTTCTGCAACCACCTGCCACTGGGTTCATTTAGGTTCAAATATGCTACTAACTTCATAAACAAGCATATACAGTATTTTACGGTGATTGGGAAACTGAGGAGGTGATGGCCAGAAATGGAAACACAATGCATGTGCAGTAACCTTTTTTTGTTTAGTTTTTTTTTGGAAAACATGATATAGTTAAGAATTTAGACTGTAATCTGTTTCTGGCTCTCAGTGACAACTCTGTTCCCACATACTTCAAGGTTTTCTTTGAACAACTCTGTAGTTCTCTAATGATGTCAAGTTGCTGACCTATTTCACTCAACACTAATGTTCAGGTTCTTTTTATACCGCTGCCTTGACCTTCTCCTGCAATTAGCACTGTTGTCACTTCCTAGTGACTCACTCAGCCAACCTTTCCATTCACCAGTACTTTGATTACATCACCAAGAGACATTTAACTATTTAATATGGATCCCTGCTATCATAATTGTTGTGCGTTTCTGTTGTGTGTTTTAGTGGAATCTTATAATTTCTCATTATACAGAATGTCTTACTACATATAGGCTAGTAGCTGTTTTGTTTTTTACTTCTTAATAAAATGAAATAAATTGGGCACCTTTGACGCTTTTATTATATAATTTGACTGTGTTCACACTTCAGTGAGAATTTATGGCCCTTTTGAAAGGAATAATAGTCACCTTTGTTACTTTGACTTTATTATATTCTTTCATGTCGATTACCATGGACTTCTCTACCATCTTAAAACATCCAGATTTTCATGTTCCCTGATCTCTGAACCTGAATTGCAACCTCCTTTTCATTCATCTGGAAACAATCGACTGCATATGTGCTATTTAGATGTAAAAGTTATGTTGTCACATTCGACTTGCCAGCCAACACTGTAAACGGGTGGCATTTGGATGATGTGACATTTGCTTCCGCATATTAGCCTTTCTCTAGCCAAGCTGTTCTGAGTTACATTGACAGAAATAGGGGTCAGAAGTCGTACAGATGCACTCTGATATGATTGGCACTTGGGAGACTCATGGTTTCACACTTTGGGGATTATCCTCCATTTTCCAGAATGCTCTGCCTAGAGACTCTGAGGGGATGACCTCATGATTGGCTGATGGTTGGGGGGGCGGGGGTGTATGTATGTAGTCGCACATTCATGATCATGATCAACTAAGTCCAGAGGAGATTGCTTTGGGATCTGGAAACAGCACTTCAATGCAGCCATTATAATAGAAAGTAATGGTTGGAAAAGGCGATTTCAGCTGGGACCAGGCCTGCAGCTACAGTACATGTTTGCATTCTGAATTTATTGCCCCTTGTCAATGAATAAATTGGCAAAAGGTTAAAGAATATAGACTACAGAGCCATGGGTTTATGTTTTCTCTGTATACCTGTTCTCTTTTCCAATGAGTAAGCACAATGGGGATATAACCAAGCCCAGCAACACAGGATGGAATCCACTTTAAAACTTTAGCTGAGATCAAACCCTGGGAAAGCAAGTGACTTCATATGTGTTTATGTGTACATGTTTGTGAATGCACTGATTGCATGCATTGATTCAAACTTTATGGACAACTGTGTGCTGTGGTATGTTTTCTCATTGTCTCTTTTCCTAAACGCCCCCAATTGTGTTCCCCATTATCCGTTATTCCACTTGTAAGCACATCTAAATATAGACCAAGAATTTGCTTAGGGGGCACTCTCTTAGTAGTGGTGGTTAAAGAGAAGATCGGGTATTTGCTGTAATTGTAAATGCATGTGTACAGCCTAAGCTTGGGAAGAGAGACAGAGAAGCATAAAGAGTATCTGGCAGTTTCTCCTGGCTCTTGCTTTTTCCCAGCTGCTGTGCAGCTTATTTGTCCCTTCCAACATGGGGCGCTTCTTGCAGTGGACGTTTTGCCTTTGCTGAATACCTTTTCAAATACCTCCTTACCTCAATACAAGTTTCACCCGCTTAACACAACACACATGGAGACAGGTCCAGGCCCTTTTCTGCCTTCTCTCCCCTCCCCATTGCTTGGAAAATCTTACATTTCTACAAAAAAGAAGTGCACACATCCTGTCCTCATTAGGCCAGGGAAAGGGGGCAGGGCCGATCCTATGGAAGCCCCACACATGAGCCTGGACGAACAGAACAGGCAGGCGGGCAGGCATGCCGCAGCGTTTTATATGGCTCTTGTTCTTAGCCTTTGATGACACTGTTTAGAATAGGAAATATCTAATAAGTCAAGTATTCTGTCTAATGTGCTGCCAGTGGGTTTAGTATTTGCCTGGAGGTCTTGAAACACTATCTCCGCCACAGCAATAATATACATTTAAAATTCTCATGGAGTGGGTGGGAGGGAGCGATGTAGAGAAACGGGGGGGGGGGGCTGCTGAGAGTGCATGCTGTAATAGCAACCATGTGCAGGTTGGAGCAGATGAGGGTAGGACATGATGGGACATACCTTTTGGTCTGTTGAAAACTCTCTTTCTGTATGTCTCCTGCGTTTTCCAATTTATAATAATCATGTATCAAAAGACGGCAGTAGCTAATTGAAACTGACTTTGTACCCATTAACATGGATGAGAAACATGGAGGGAAGGCCTCAAAAATGGGGTAACAATGTTGGACATGTTATTGGAAATGGTGGTGATTAATAGGCCCAAGTCTCTTCTTGCTGCACCTGACAAGCCTGCAGCTGTAAGAGGAGTGTTTAATTGACTTGATGCAGTGGTTGAATAAACTGACATGGCCTTACATGTTTGCATGCGCCCTCTTTGCCTTCTCTTTATATTTTATTTTTACTTGTGTCTTTCTGTCGGTCTCTGTATGGCTGGATGAGTGAGGGAAAAAAGAGTGCTTTTGTGGGGGTGGTTTGGAGTGTTTTTTCTCATATACAAAATATTTTCCATGCGCTTGGGAAATCTTTGAAAAGTTAACACTTATTCCAAAATGTTTTTACCCACACGTGTCATTTCTATATAAACAGTAATTTATTATTTGGTAGGTAGCGTTTAGTTTTATATGTTTGTCTCGTTCCGATCCCATGGGAGCAAGGGGGGCTTCTTTATAGTCTTGAAGATGGCATGCTTTGGTAGCAGAATAAAGATGCCTGATTTCATTGTCGCTTGAAACCCAGCAACCTACTCACATTGATTTATATCATCTGTCACTGAAAGCTTTTTATTGCCACAACGGCTGGAACTCTCTCGACATCCGTTAGTTTGAGCCAAGCATAAAATCTCGGCCCCTTTATACGCAATACCACAGTCACTGCACGAAACAATTCGATTTGCTGGGGTGAGGTCCTTTTTAAAGACATTTCCAATATTGCACGAAGTGCAGAATGATTTTTAAACCACAGAAAAAGTCCCAGAGCATGCCTTTAATGTCTCTGTGGCTATACGATTCTCTCCTTCTTTGGTCAATTTGTCCATGGTTTCAATCAAGCGAGTTATTTGGTTTGTGTCCTCTTCTAAAGTCAGGATCTAAACAAGAAACAAACTTTGCCAGAAAAAAAAAAGGTCTCATCCTTTTTTATTTGATGCAATTCTAGCACAGCATCTTGGTTTGGTTTGAGATAAAGCAGTTTGTTTTAATGCAAATTGAAGTCTCATGTTGATCACGTTTGTCAAACTGCTGCACATGTTTGAAGGTGTTTGTGTAGTTATGCGGCTAGCAGCTGCCCTTTAGTGTGTATGTGTGTGTTTATGTGTTTCATGTATTTAGGGATGATATTGATGGTTGTTATAGATTTTTCAAGTCTTTTATTGAGGTCATTTAGTAACTTCTTTTTGAGGGTGTATTTGACATAATATTCTCACTGTTCAACTATCACTGAGGTGTTTTATGGAAAAAAAAACAGAAATCAAAACAGAACAGATGTGGGTAACTGCATTAGCCACCACTTTGAATACTGTACAAACCATAGGTGCAAGTTATCTTCTGCTGGTAGGTGTCATTGTGTCTTCTTCTTCAATTTCATTATTGTTTTTCTGCCTTAAAAGGTAGGCAAAGTAAAGCACGTTTTTTTTTACAGTAAGGCAACTTTCTCTCCCTCCTTGCAGCCATCTCCAGCTCAAAAAGTCTGCATCAACACAGCCTTACCTCTCACTGTTTCTGTGTACAGGTGCGTCAATATGAGCAGAAGCGTGGCAGTCGGGACCCTGCGGCAGGCGTTGAGTCCTCATCACGTCACAGTGGAACTGGTCAGGACAGTGGCTTTGGCAGCGACAGCGCTCGCATTCGCATCGTCCAAATAGAGCAGCAGAGTGGGGCCAGCCACCACTGCATCGCTAGGCCCTCCCACAAATCCACCATCACCAAGAACCTCAGCTTCATACCTTTCGACATTTTTCTCACCGCTAGTAGGCTGTCCGTCATGGCCTATGCTTGCTCCAGTCCCCCAAAGGCCCTTCCCTCATCGTTGGACACCCCAAGCACACCAGAGAAGAAGGAGCTTGGGGATAAGGTAAACAAAAAAGCCTGTGATGTTGAAGGAAGCTCTCTCTCATGAGTCAGTTCCTGGATTTGTCAGTTGTCCATGTGTGTATAATTACTCATACCATACACAATAGCAAGTTGTGTCATTTTTGTGAGGATTGTAGTGATTTTCAAATCAACTTTATAATTTTGAATTACTTTATGTTGTTGAGTCATGTCATACAATCCAAATTCATCTAACTGAATTTAATCCAACGTAACAATGTGTTTTATACTGTAACATTGTGCTGTTCCCTTCAATTCTTCACTGCCTCTCAAGATAACTAAAGACTTTAAATGTATAGTATATACTGTATATGATGTGTATTAAAAAGCTATTCTTTGTCCTTTGTCTGGGATAACATGATCTAGGCGGATACCGAAACACTGTCCCACACAAAATAGAAAAAATAAATATATAGTTGTCACAGGCATTTAGATCTGTGAAGTTGTCATTCCAGGTAATGGAAATGTCTATTTGCTCACATCTACTCTAAGTGGCCATTTTATGTGACACAACGTGTTATTGTGAACAGCCAGTTCCTCTAAATAGTGACTCAATATACATGGATAGGGTCAACAGGAAATATATAAACTGCATGATACTGGCAAGTTATGATGGACCAGAACTCCTTAAGTAATGTTTCCAGTAACATATCGAATCAATTCCTCAAATAATTGCAGTAAATTTGTGTAAAATGAGGCTTGACACTGTACTAAATTATCTTTCTGCATCTCATTTAGGTGGGAAAGAGTGCCCTCAACCAGCCTGAGATCCTGTCTGAGTCTCCTCCAGTCTCTGCCTCCCCGACTCCAGACCCTGCTCCAGCTGCCCAAGGTTCCCTTGCAGGCCTGACCGCCGAGGACATCCTCAACAGCAACACTTCCCAGCCTGCCTCCCCGCTGCTGAGAGGCAGCCTGCTCTCCCTGGAAGGCCTGCCGACTCCCAGCCGCTCTTCAGCCCGCCAAGCCCTGGGTGTGACCATAGTGAGGCAGCCAGGGAGAAGAGGGGCTGGGGACCAGGTGCTGGAACCCCTCCTGTACCTCCAGGTGATGCAACCCTCTGCTCTGCTCAGCTGCCACCACCGCAAGCAGAGAATGGAGCTGTCTGTGTTTGACGTGGCCTTAAGAGGAGTAGCTTCTGACTACAAGTGCCTTGGTAAGAGCAATTAAGAGAGGAGAAATGTGTTTGCATGGGGCAGAGGTATGAATGGATGTTTGAGTAAAGGGTGGGATTTGGATCTTAAGATATAGACCCTCACTAACAGACTAGTAAATATAAAATCTCTTAATTTTAAATATTTTGACGTCATTTCTTTCTGCCCTGTTCTCTTCATTTCTCCATGCCCCCTTTCTCCTTTTTGTTGTCTCTCTTAATCTCTTCGTCTTTTGTCCAGACCCAGGAAAGACTCTGCCAGAGTCTCTGGACTACAATGTGTTTTGGCTACAGACAGTAGCAGGAGAGGCCGACGATAAAACGGGCATCCCTCCCCCTCTGCTCAGCCTCCAGATCAAAGATTTCCTCAATGGACCAGGTGGGGATCATGCACACGCACACACACACACACACATATCAATGCACTGTTCAACACATGCAACTTCTGTACACTCACGATAACATGCTTGTTTACCACTTTAAAGCATCCGTTTCACATTTAATCCAATTTCAGGGGAAATGTCCACCGCTGTCACGCAGATGATTAGCAGTCTCGGTGACATTGCAGATGTTTTCAACAGTAAGCCACTAATATCGCTAATATTACTCACTCTGAAGAGGAGACTACAAGCTCCTGAGGATTTTAGCGTGTGTGTGTGTATGTGTGTGTAACGTCAGGCTCCTGTGGATTTGCCTTTCACAGGGTTTGGTTGTTTATTTTTAGACTGATATGATATCCATATGAGCAGCTTTAAGCTAAGGTCGTTGACCTAAGGGTGTGGCTGACTTCCTACCCAAATATAATAGCAATGAATAAAAGTGGGCTTTTGAGTGTATGAGTGTGTGCAACCTTGTTATCCCTACGAGGGTTTCATGGAGAGTGTGTGTAGGCGCAGGACATCCTTAAGAGTTCAGCTCCCTGACCCCAGCAAGCCAGATGCTGCAGATGCACACACACACACACACAGACGATACCTACTACCTAAAACTACAGATACTGACGTATTGTCTGTCTTTCTTCCTCATGCATTAAAATCATGAACGCATGCTGCACATGTATAAAAGAGCTCTGGGCTGACCTGTAAGTGTTACTGATGATGATTCAGTGTATAGCCTCCTCGCCCACACGCATCCCTTCCTGCCGTCAGCAGAAAGCCCTCAGTTTCTCTGTCCGCCTGGAATCACACCACACAACACAATGCTGTTCTCTGTACACCACAGCAATCACATAGTATAGCCACACACCACCAATGTCCATCTACCTCTCTGCTCATTCCAGATGACGCCAGCAGTCAAATTACAGCGAGCATGACCTTTCCATGAGGCATGAATTACATCCAAATTTCAGTCAGGTTTTGCACTTATATGGCAAATATGATTCCTTCCTGAGGGGAATTCACTGTATACAGGAGGGACAGGTTGGCGCAGTGAGTAAAGAGAGATGGTCTTTCAACATAGACAGTATATACTAACCTCTGACCTCCCTTTGAAGAGGAACAAGAAAGAAGAATAGCAGTAGATGCAGTATCATTTCCAAAGATTAAAAAAAACAATGTTTACATTTAGGTCCACTTAGTTTATTTATCTATTAGAAATCGCATAATGTTCAGCTTTGATTTTACAACTTTGTGTAATTTATTAACAGGATGTTGCACTGAACAGGGTTACTGCATGCCATATCTCTAAAGATAATTACATTATGCTATGGTTACATCTGATTCTAGTGCTTAGTTGAAGCGCAGATGTCGACATTGTACAATTGCAGTCAGGTGTTTCCCTTGAACTAGTAAAGAGCAGAGCTATCCTTGTCTCAGTAGGATAACTTCAATCATAATCACTCACATTCATTCTCCTTACGTACACACACGTACAAACAACACCCTCCCAAATGACTCAGACAGGATCCAGGCTCAGTGCGGGGTTGCCCCAGGTCATTCTCTGCTGGAAATATCTGGAATTGACCACACATGCTACTGGTTCCCCTTCAACCCTTCACCCACACAGTCACACACACATTTTCAACTGTGAGCTGTTTGGTTCGATGACTCGCTGGTGGACATAATTATCCTCTTCAGGGATGGAGGAGCAAAGAAGAAGTGAAAAAGAGCAGGAGAATCAGTGCACTGATGCTGACTTTTGTGGAATGCACTAATTCCTGTTGTTTAGACAATACATAAATGTTTGAAAGGTTTGTCAGTCTAAACGGGAGCATCAGCGTCATTAGTAAGACGGTACATGTCTTGGCCTGGTGAGGCATGTTTTGAAGCCTCTACTCAGTCAAGTTTCTGTTGTTTAAATTCACCTGAATTCATTTAAATATGAAGCATAAAGGAGTTCAAGGAAGAATAAAGGACATATTGATGAAGACAGGATTAGGTAGAAAAAGGCGCATCAAGCATTTTACGTATCTATCCCCTGGTTTTTCAGATGTTTATTTGCATGTGCAAGTCTTTAACTGGCTGTCGGTGTGTGTGTGTGTGCACTGTGATGTGTATGTATCATGTCTGGCGGCTCTACTTTGATTCGGCAATCATTCACATTTGATTTATTTCAACGAGGCGCAAACGGAGAGCAGACCTCCATGAGGCCATGTCTCACTGTGTGTTTACAGCAATATGCTCGCAATTTCAGCAGCATTTATTCTGCAAGACCAATCAAAGCTGCACTCCCAAGGATGCCGAGTGGGAAACACTTGTAACATGTGTACTGTAAACTGGATGGTGTTTCAGCACTGACCCTCACTCAGCAGCCGCTCATCACATGCACACACACATATAAACACTAAAGCAGATATGCACAGAAAGCCACATTTTTCAGAACCAGGAGGGTTCAAGGCTTGACCAGCATACACTTAAATAAAAAAGGCCAGGGTGGGTGTGTTTTTTTTCAACATGAGCAGGGTTCAGTGATTGACCAGCGAACACACACACACACACACACACACACACTTTCCTTCCCTCCCATTCTCATCTTTCCTACTCAGTTCCAGTCTTTGAGAGGGTCAGTGAGTGAGTCCAGAGATGTAACTGCTACCACTTGGAGACAAGAGAAGCAACAGGTGATAGATTAGCTAGAACAAATTGGAACCATTACTCTCCCATGTCCCTGGTTCCCGTCAAGCTATGGGTTCGTAGAAGTGTTGTCAGTTACTGTATACAAGCCTGTGCCCCTCCGAACCATCCAGAACCACTCTAATTCGATTCAGATGGCATCTGAGGTGCGTGTCACTGGCCTTACTTGGTATGAGGCTTTTTTTCTGACAGTGGGATTCTACAGATACCCCTCAAACATTACTGGCCCTTACAAACACAGACATACACACATTCCCTTCACATACGAACCATGTGTAATTGGACACATTGCCACCTGTGTCTGACACATGCCTTCTGCTGTCAAGAGTCGAGCGTAAAAGTCAGCTAGAGAAATCAAAGGTGGGGTCGGAATGATAACAATGTTCGTGGTGGTTGCGCACACACATGCACCCAACAGCAGGTTCAAAGTGGGGACGGCGTCATGCATGACCTAGCCAAACAGGCACAGTAACCTGGGTAATAAGCATATTTGATCTCCCCCACCACTTTGCCAAGATATATGCGTGCGTATGTGCCTCTGTCAGACCTTGATCTCCCATATTCTCCAGCACTAATAGAGGCTGACACCTAAGAAGGGCCAGTCCATGATTCCCCCCAGCCTGTTCAAATTTAAGTTCTGTTCTTTAAAGGCATTCAAACACCAACACCACCTCTCAACCTCTAGGCTTGATGCTCACTGCTTGCACAGGCCCTCCGCTGACAATCTCCAGCTTAAAATAGCCGTTAGTCTTGGAGCTGAAGCCAAGGTGTTCCCAGTAACAACGCTCATATGTGTGAGAATGCCACTGCTGGAAAAGCCCTCTTTTGACTCCCTGTGATGGCGATGACAGTGCCACCACATTTCTTTCAGTATTTGATATTTCCTTCCTCTTAAAAACTCTCTGCAGCCCTACCCTCCTAAATTTGAAAGCAGTGTGAAATAAGACTTCCATGTATTCTCAGTTCTTCACTTTATCATGTAACAATGGAGCAGCAATGTGTATGGTTGAGATAAATATTTATCATAGGTCTGCATTACATCTTTATCCATAATTATAGGAGTTTAAAACGTCTGTGATGGCTTGTAAATATATATTTTTTTCTTTTCGTTTCCTGTTGTGAGGTTTTAGATTCCTCGTTTTATGCCTTCTTTGCCTGGATAGTGAAACCACATGGAACATCACTGTAAAGGCTGTTTTGCACACACTCCCTTATCAGCTCTAGAGAGAAACAACCAATGACACGGATGTACTTGACTTGAAGCCATATAATGCCGTGATGTGATTTTATTGGAATTCTTCAAAAGATTCATCTTTTGACATTGCTCTGCTGCAGTAAAAATGTGCTCCATCGGTTGCTGGATAAAGCCAGGGGGGAAGTTGGACAGATGCTGTGTTCCCCTTCCTTTCCAGAGTCCTTCATGGAGCGCTCTTTCCGAGTTCCCACAATTTAAAATCCAGACACACCATCCTGCTGTCATTTGACACTCTGACAGAGTAAAGATTTTCCCTTAACTGATTTGTCTATCCCTTAAGGATTTCAGAAATTTAGAAGTGATAAGTATGTCAGTCAGCTGAACTGCAGTATGTTACATGTCTCTAGTCGTTTAATGGGATGCATTATGATTGAACTAATAAAAAAGCTGCACGCTGTACTTCATTCTTTTTTCCCATCATAAATACTGTCAGCTAAAATAGTTTTGGCCAGGTAGGATGGTAGGATGGGTTTTTCCGGGCGGGTGAAGAGAGGAACGTCAGGAGGGAGGACGATCGATAATGAGGACCAGGTCTCTCTGTGTGGAGAGCCAGGCAAGGCCCTGGCGCTGGCCCTGACTGGGTGATCAGAGACAGCTTTATCTGATTACATATGGAGGGGGGATGATTAGATTGAAGGGTGGAGGGAGAGTAAAAGATAGAATTGAGAGAGGAGCAGAAGGATGGGTTATGAAACAGAGGGAGAAAAGGAAATGGTGAAAGAAGAGAGGAGGGGAGCAGAGGAACCTGGATGAACAGCTGCATACGAGCTATTTATTCCACCACTGGAAAGTTTCCTGGTGATAAGTCAAGTGGAAATGATAAGCTACATTGCACAGCAAATTCCACCTATCTTTCCTCCAATGCCTCTCTCCAGCCATCCTTCCATTTGACCATGTGCTTCACCTCCACTGGATTAAATGAGAAAGAATCCTGAGGGGTGGGTGTGTGTGTGTGTGTGTGTGTGTGTGTGTGTGTGTGTGTGTGTTTGCCTGCCTTCCTGCCTGTCTTGGCAGTGCTTCTGCTCATGTCATCCAGTGCTCCTACCTGGGAAGGAGACAGACGGGAGGCCTAAAACCCTTTTAACACTAGTGCCTTGATGAGACCATGAAAAACAGCTGCGCTTCTTTTCGGCTGCTTCCCTCTCCCATCATCATGACCAAGTGGAAAAATGGGATAATGGAAGTGGTGTAAAATGGCATTGAGTTAATTCATGTGTCTCTGTAAATTCCAGTCAAGTGTTTGAAGGCTGCAGTGCACCAGAGAGCAGGAGAGAGGTGTAACTGAAGAGAGCCGAGGAGTCTTGCATTTATGTGACTGGCATGAAGAAAAGATTCTCTTCTGCTATTCCGCAGTGTCACGTCAGGATGTTACAGTGAGACAGCCAGTAATTGTGTGTGTGAATATAAGACCGGGAGACAGAGATTAAGACTGGACCCAGCTGTTCTTTAACAGGTCCTTGCATGCAAAGCCGAGTGATTAGAGGAAGAGAAAAGAGTTGAGTTTGATTTACAAGACATGGAACCATGCAGTACTCCATGGGTTAGATAGTAACACATCTTGCTCAGTGGGACACTGATGAAGCCCGCCTTTTCTTAAAGCCCCCAAATGGATTGCGACCAGTTTATGGCAGTTTTCCAAATGACAATAGTAACTTTGAAAGAGCAAGGACCACAGCCAAAAGTGAATTTATTCAATTTTGGTTCTGGGTTTAAGAGGGCCTGCTTTAGCACTAAGGAAGACTAAACAGCCCGTCACTAGATTGCTAAATATTCATTCATTCGTTTATTCATTATCCATACTGCTTATCCCGAAGGGTCGCAGTATACAATATATAAAATATGAATTTCTCATTCAAAAATACAAACGGAACACTCACAGAACCCCAGAGAGATCCAGGGAGAGTGTTTATACTACTCACTGTACTTCTGTCACGAGGTAGCTGTGTTTTTCCCAACAATAAATTCCTGTTTTTATTACCTGTCCAAATGCATTGCTCTGTCTACTTCCTGCCCTGTTTTCTTTATTCACTGAGCACTTCATAAATATAAGTCAGGATGAGCACAAGAGATACTCCCCAATTTTAGGAGAGACTGCTTAGAAACAGTACATAGAGGGAGTTGTTGCAAAGTTCTGTTGACAGCACATTTTTAAAAACATTATTTAATTTTTACCATATTGTTTCTGCCCCTCATTTTCTTTCTTTCCTTCTCCACAGCTGTGCTGAATGTGGAGCTATCGCGCCCTCTGAAAATCAACCCCACACTGGCAAAGTTGGAGCAGGCCAAAGCCTACCTGAAGAAAGTCCTACCAAACCATACATGGGATACCTCCAGTAAACCACCATCTGCTTCCTCCACCCCTCATTCCTCCCCTACAAAAACACTGCCCAGGGCTTTTGCTTCTCGCTCAGATCCACACAATCAGACCCTGGCCCTGGGTAAAGCCAGCAACGTCAGGGCTCTGGCGCTGTCTTTCCACAAGGTCTCTCTCCACACTGCCCAGATTGTAGTGGTCATGGAGACAGAGGCCCATCCGAAGAGGCCCAGCGTGACAGTAACGGTGTCAGCCATGACAGGATGTCTCCACATGAAGTCAGGGCCTAGGATAGAGGGTGAGTAAAAGACTAAAAAGAAAGAAACATTGAGCTTATGTGTGCAGAGACCCACGAGAGGTACAAGGAACACACATGCACTGCAGAAACATAAAACCATACTTTGTGTACTTTGCTGAATAAATTCGTAATTGACTGAACACCCCAGGAAGTAACAAAATGAAAAACATACTTTGCCGGTGTTACCCTGATTGGCCAGCCAATATCAATTGTCATAGTTCTTCAAACCCTCAGAGACCCTATGTTCACCTTCATGCTTAAACCAGAAACATGGAACCCCAAACTGTAAATTATTAGTTGTAAATTATACAAGCTAACCAAAAAGGTCTGCTATTACCTGAGCTGTCACCTCACTTTTACATTGTGGTCAGGGAAGTTTAATGGGAATTCCAAACTGGAAGGCATTGTTTCATAAGATCTCTAACTAAATCTTAGTTGTATGGTCTCTGATCCTTTATACTGTCGAAACATTTTATTTTTTATTTTCTCCAGCCCCATACTAAGACCTCTCTGAGCTCAGTAAATGACCCGTGTTGTATCGCTCCACAGTAACAAGGGCCTGGCCCTAAAATGAGTCATTGTTATTTTTTTCTCCATGTGAAAAGCGAAATACATGAAACCAGTGAAGTGATCTGTCTTATTCTGCTGTATTTCAAGATATTGCCACTTGTTTCAAGGAAATTCTTGAAACAGGTGGAGCTACATTGGAAACAACTGTAATGACTTCACCCCATTTGGCAGATTTTATCATCTTTTAAAGAAACCACACTTTTAAGACTCCGTAATACACTACATTAAATGTACATGCTTTCATTTGTAGTGTGTCATTTGTCTAATGCCCAAGCTCACCATGTGAGCCAACAGGAACCAATCCAGGCCCTTTGAAAATAAAGTACAGTTACACACAGCCCCAAATATCCAATACAAAAATGTAGTGGAGAACAAATTGTTCTGTTTCATATCATTATGTAACCAAACAAATATTGATGTGGACAAACTCCAAAGAGCTATACCCAGTGCGCCCTGCACTTTCTTTATTCAGATTCAAATAGTTGGAAGTGTTGCAACATGTTCCCTCAGGAATGTATTTAACTAAACAGCAGGTTGTATATATCCATTCTTTTACTGCAGTCAGCGAGTGTATATATCTATATAAAGAGTTGTAGTTTCTGAACATTTATTGATCAGTATCTCACCGCATAGCACTTTGTCAAACTTTCCACTTTCCACCCTAGTTTGTTGAAGAACACATGATGCCTCTGCCTTTTTTTGGAAGATTTGACACTCTGTCATTCACTCACACTGGGAAAGGTTGAGAACCAAATATCAATATTGTTTTCATTATTATTTGGAATGTTGCAGTTTTTTACACATGCTAACAAAGCCCCCATCTGCCAAAAACAAGGTTTCTCAGTAAACTGTAAAGTGAGATGTTTGTGTTAGTCTTGGATTTAAAGTTGTTGTGAGACTGTGTGTGTGTATTTAATTGCATGAGTGTGTGTATTAGACCCCTGAGAGAAAAAGATATTTTCATGTGTTATGTACGAGTGTGTGTGTGAGAGAGAGACAGCAAGATGTTTGTTTTCGTGTTAGGACCAAACCGTGCCTTCATCAATGCTGACTATTCTCCAGGAGGCATCACAGTGTTTCCATTATGACAATCAGAACTGCTAATGTAAATTAAAGAGCTTCCAGTTTCTCGGTGCCGTTGGGTGTGAGCCGACGCGCTGCAACAGATGATCAGGAATGTTTTGGTTTGTTTTTCAGCTTTTGCTATATTTTGGTATGTCTTCCAAATTGGACAGCAGATGGATAAAAGCAAGCGAGTGGCTGACATGCAGTAAATAACAAGGGACACTTTGACTCCTAATTTTGCGAGTAGATGGTTTGTACCGCTGAGCAACACGTCCCCTGTTGACTGGGGTTGCAGAGCGACGAGAACAGAGCTGGAACTGAGCTCCCTAAGTGCCTGCATGTGTTTGACAGATGTTGTTATATAGAGTTACTTCAGATAAAATGATTGTCGAAAATGTTAATTAAAACCTCAAACAATTTGCACTTTGTTTACTCAGATCTGCATAACTGCACAGTGACACAATACTCGGTGCTGCTGCCTGCTCTGATTTTCACCAGCTTTTTAGCTTTCATCCATCTTTGATGTGTTGACTTCGATAAACACAGTCGAAACTATGTGTGCAGTGCAATGGAAAAAGAAATAGAGTTTAGAGACAATTGTACTAATATGACAGCTAACCCCCCCCACTCACTTTGCTTTTAAATGACTCTTATATTTATAGTGATTGCTCCTCGTTTGCACATAGTAATACTTTTCAAAAGAGATTTGTTAATAGTTGGTCTTTGATTTGTTTACAGCAAACACAGGAAATGGAGATTAGTGTGCAGTGAAGTGTCTTTTCACGGATATTGTTTTCCCCACAATTACCAGCACCTTGAAACCGAGCCACCACTGCTCTCAAGACTTTTGTTTGACTGGGCGCAAATAAAAACGTTGGGATCAGGACCCAGCGTGTTTATTGACATCCATTGGATCATGCATCTCCAGTTTGGCTCGAAACTCTTTGAAATACTGTTGTTACGGCCCAAAACACATAACATCATGTGTGTCTGTTCTGAACAAGACATTAAAATAACTGCCATAAAACTAATGCTGTCATCATGTGCAGCAAAGTTTCGTTCAGCTCCTCATATATCATATTTGAGTGCTCTCTGAAATACCTGAGAGGTTTAAGATCCTCTATGTAGATGTCATTACAGGCCCTGATACTTCATCTCTGAGAGCATATTGAAACTTCATGTGGAGTAGCACCTATAAATGTTGCCAGTGGAGGATTCAAACGTTTACGTGGCACCAAATGACCACAGAGGATTTTAAAGCAAATGTCATGTAACCTTCTGAATAACATGTTTGTCTCACTTGGTTATTTATTTATTTTCTTTCTTATAAACTTTAGCACTCTTATAGATCTTTGTCACAACAAACACAGCTATTTTCCCTGAGGGCTTCTTCACATAGTGTTTCCAGATTTGTTGCCATTGAAAGGAGACAAACGGTCTTCAATTACGCTGACTGATTGCCGGTGACAATAGATGTATCTGCTGACTTTTAGCCTTAGCTGCACTGCCTCCATCACTCAGCACTCCGGCCTCTCCAGTCCACTCCGTACCTCAGAAAACAGATACCTTGGAATTTTACGAAGATAAAGGTTAGGATTCCCATCCTGTTAGGTTGAGTGTTTGAGCTGCCGCAATAAGTCAGGGGAATGACCCCCTTGGGAGAGGCTGTACATGAGAGATGTAAGACAGGAGAATGTAGTATTACTACTGCTACAGTATGTACCACTACTGTTGATGCCGTTGTTGCTCTGCTGGTCCTCATTGACAGGCTGAGATTGATGGGCCGCATCCTGAGCAGACCATAGGATGATGGCAGTGTGCAAGGAGAAACAGGAGAGGGAGGAGGAGGGACGGGAAAAGTTGTGAAAGAAGGGAAGCAGGAGGGTGATGGAGAGAGAGGCAGAGGCAGAACTGTTAGGAGAGAAAATAATAACTAACAAATGTTAAAGTCTCTCTACAAAAGGCAAACTGATTGCAGATTAATTGATCAAAAGTCTCATCAAAGTTTCCCCTGAATTGGTGAGCTAAAATACTCAAAGCAGGAAAACTCGTTAGATTATGTATGCAGAAAACCAACAGTAATGCGATTACCTTTAGGTATAAACCCCCCAAAAAAACACGTACTCTAAAGAAAATTAGATGGGGGGGGGCTACAAAGAAAAGGTGAAAATAAAATGGTGGACTTAGTTCACAGTGGCAGGATCAAAATGGTGGTCTCAGTGACCAGGCAGAACCATGTGGTCAGTGTGAGTAGGGGAAAGCTAAGATGGTGGGCTGACCATCCGGTCAGTGTGTGTTAGTGAAAGGAAAGGAGATAGCAAAGAAACACAGAGGTACATGTAACTAAAATGAGTGAAACCGCCACTGAAAGTGAAGCGGGATGACCAGTCAGACTAAGTTAGATTCTAAAAGAAACATCATCACAGGTAACAAGGTATATAGCATCAAAACACAAGATTTAGCGTTCACTAAATAACTAAATCCGCCCAGATATCAGCCTAACTTGGAGGGACCACTCCGTGTGGTCCACAGTAGTTTACTGGCAGGCTGGTCCATTTGTCTGATGCTCGTCAGCAAAAGACACGTGTCTGCTTTGGTCCTCAAACACAGTTGTGGAGGAAAAAGCAGAAGGTTGTCGACAATTGAAGAAGCAAGGAGGAGAAGGGAAGCTGGTCACCTTTCCGTTCTTCAAAAAGCATTTGTCACTGTTGTCTCTCAGTGGAAGTTCCAAAAACCGGTTGTACAAACCAGAGTTCTTGAACAAAGTTAATCTTACTCGACCGTGGCCAAAAAAAACTTGAATCTTTGTCCTTTGTCCAAAAGAGGAGGGAGACTCTTTCTGGAGTTGCGCAGTAGTGAAGGTCTCTAACAGCAAGCAGGAGCATAGCACTGACAGAAATATTCAAGTTTTCCCGCTGCTTATATTGACCAAATGATGTCATCGGTCACAGGTCACAGTTGACCAACGGTAGCTGAAGCGTGGGATCCATGGGCTGGGTTTCACACCCAGGTGTGAAAGGCAAAGGATCCTGGGTAACTGAGTTCTGTGGTGCTCCTTCTTCTGAATGACAAAGGGAGCATGCAGTTTCAGCCTGCATTTTGATGGGCTGAGGCCCTACAAGTAGGACAGAAGATGAGGGGGGAAAAAAGGTGAGTCAAGAGCAAAGTTGGATAAAGGCAGAGAGGTAGAGGAAGAGAAGAAAAACACAGGACTTAAGGGGAACAGCAGAAGACAGGCGGACTAGTATGTATGAGCAGTTGCAGGGTCTCTTCAGTATATGCCATTACACTCACCCCACCCCACCCTGTCTTCATCAGCGTACGTCCAGAGCTGCAACGGGGTGAAGACCCTGTCATCTACCTCCCTCATCCATGGAACATCTGGGGCTCTGTACCTGGTCATGGCAGCCCCCCTTTGCCAGGGGACAAGATGGAGAGAGAGGGGATTAGGTTGACAGTGAGGTGTGTTACCAGATCCTGTGTTAATGAAAAGCAAGTGGAAGCCTCGCATTCCTCCCTCCGTCCATGGCTCACCACTCCCCAAGGTAGGGGGGCATTTATAGTTCAATGAAAGAAAGGAGGGAGGTGGGCAAGAGAGAGAGAGAACATATGTCTTAAGGTCCATGAAACAAGACTCTCCCTAATCTCTCCGCTCTCCGTTAGACTGCCCATAGAGTGCCCCCGATTTCCTAAGAACACACACATACGTATCGACAGACCCCGTTACTAGTGCAGATGTTGTTGTCATATTCATACAACAACACACACACACACACACACAAAGCTTTCTCTTCGGTCCTTTGCACTGTGGACCCCCTGCTTCTTCACGGTGATTTACTCCACTTGTAAAGGAGAACTTCTGTTCGTGAAACAAAGTGAAAGCTAGCCGTTATTTATTTACGTCTCATTTTTTTCTCTGTTTTAGTTTGTTTCCCTGGACAATCTTTGAATTACGGTCATGTCAGTTTGTTTACTCTGCTAACAGAACGCCACTCTTTTCATATTATTTCTGTTTCCATAGTCAGGGAGACACAGACCTGAGCAAAGCCAAACTTAAAGAATTTGGAAATACACGCTGCAGTGTTTTGGCACGTTACCCCAACTAATAAACTGTTTTCAATGCGTTAATACGAGAAATATATCACAGAGAGGACATGGGTGGAATAAAGTGTCCTGCAAGGTATTTGTTGGCACAGATGGCTGCTGGGTCAAGATGATGCAGTGCAGTCAGTTGGATGGCGACATGGTAAGAAAGCTGCACGATTGCTGTAATCAAATATCAAGAGACAAACATTAAGAGTTTGCAGTCTTTTTTCAGCGGGAGTATTTCCTAAATGTTCAAAGCTTCTGTTTTGTGGAACATTCGGACCACTTTCTGGGTGGAAGCTTCTAAACAGAACAGTGGTCCAAATTAGGGCTGGAAGTAACGGCTACTTTAATTATTGATAAATTCAAATTAAGTATGTTCTCTATTCATTGTTAAATGTCAAAATATAATGGAAAATTCCAACCATCATAACTTCCTGAAGCCCAAGGAGACCTCATCAGATTGCTTGCTGTGTTCAACCACCACTCCAAAACCTAAACATATTCCATGTACCATCACATAAAACCAAGAAAAGCAGCAAATCAAGAGTTGCCTTCAAAGATCCCCTCCAGATGTGTATTAACATGTATGTAAATTGCTCTACTTTGAATAATAATTTCTATCAGACACAAAAAAAAGTTAATTATCTTGTTAAAATCTTTGAAATGACATCTACTCCTCCTTCATTAAAAATCTCAGAAACTAAAGTTGTGTATGTGTGCAGGTGTTTTAGCTGTATTCCTGCTTCACTTTAGTCAGAATGGACTGTGTCACTAGGTGGACAATGTACAGGAATGGACTGTGTGTGCACTGGGAGCTTCAGGTTTCCATGTCACACTTTTGCAAGTTGAATATTGGAGCAGGATTGGCTGCTTCTAAACTGTATGTGATGTCATACTGTCTTATGCTTGTAGGTCCACCCATTTTCAATGAGCACATAGAAACTTTGCACTTTGAGCAGCTGAATGTGAAAACATCCTTCTAGTATCAAACTCTGCACACACAACAAGAAGACAAACACACTCCTGAGTTGAGGGGGACTTTAAGTATTAATCTATTATCAAAATATTTGCCCCTTTTTTTTCAGTCAATCAACTAATTGATTATTGAACTATTCCTTTGGCTCCAGTACATATACTGTATGATACTAGCTTTACTTACTACAAGCACAAAGACCTGACAGTTGTTAAAACTTGCTTGCCAACTCTCCAACATCAGCTTCTAGCTGTGTAGAAAGGAGTAGCTGGCAGTAGTGGGCTCAATTCAGTATGTGATCTTAAAACCTGAGTTTCCTTGCGAAATCCCCGTGGATTAGTTTCAAAGGAGTGTTTGTGTGAAATTATACTTGTTTCTCGAATTCCTAGCTTGTGTATGATGTATATCTTGATACAACAGGAGCTAGAGTTCAACACAGCCATGAAACTGAGACCTGAATCCACCTCGTACGTACGACTTTAAGACCTGATCCAACTGAGCCTGGCTCTTAGTGCCAAATTGAACCTAAACTGACCCAACATCATATGTTTTTCTATTCTCTGACAAATAAAATATAACTGAGCTGGGAACAGCCATAATAAAAAAAAAATTACATGAAAATAACTAAAACCGAACCAAGCCTGAAGCTGTATGAAATGAGATGGCCTTAATTCGACCTAAAACCCGCTCATTTGTCAGGACCCATCATTCTTACACTGAGTAACAGAATGGCACACTGTGGGAATAATATCTCTCTACTTGCATCATCTTCATACATGTCTATCTTCAAAGCAATCACATTTAAAGTTTATTATTAAGAAATTAACACCTACTATACGTAATTTGCTTATGCGCTGCATCTTAATTAAACCCATATGTAACTCATCAACACTCATCAGTTACTGTGTAACGGTTTGGATGACGCACAGCTCCACGCAATGTGCCATTTTGGCCGACAGCGTCCCCTGCTATGAAACCAGTTTCCTCTAGTGTCCTATAGTGGTCTTGTGGTAAGGGAATAGTGTATTTCTGTGGTGAGTGACAGTATATTACTTCTATTACTTTTACCATCCCAGACAGTCTTCGGGGGCCTCTGCTAGTTAGGTAATGACTCCTTTAGGTTTCCTCTAATTGATACCAGTACGTCCTGGGGTATAAATCAGCCAGGCAGTGGTCAGATAACGGCTGCCAGGGAGAAACCGACACGGTAAATCAATGTCTCCCGATCTTATCTAATCTTACCCAAGCGTTTGCCAGAAATGTATTTCACTTTAGGAAGATTTCCATCCGCCCTGTTCCCCACCACCCACTTTGTTCCTTATGTGTCATAGGCTGTACGCCTGTGGAAGATGTGCTTGTGTGCATTGGTTTACTGGCAGGTCTACTGTGAGAGCATGAGGCATATACAGGTGTAGGTTGTTGTGTCCTGATCTGTGTGTGAGCAAAGTTAATTAGGGCCCGAGCAGGGAGCCCTGCGAGGACCCTATTGAAACTGAAGGAATTATTATTCTTTGTCCAAAAGAAATGCATTTTTGGGGGCTTTATTATGCTCAAAAAGTCATGAAAGTTTGCACATGCATCAGAAGTGGTGAAACATTTGATATTTTATGGGTATTGAGCAAAATGTGTGGCAAAATGGCTCCATAGCACCCCCTACAGACGTTTGACGAACAAGCCCCTGCGGCCCGTTTCACGGACACGCTCCAAATGTTGTAGGCTTATGTATCATGTCCAGACTTACAAAGAAGAGTTTGGCTCCCCTGCTGTACACCAAACAGGAAGTCAGTTGCATTAACCATCAATATTTGGGGTGTTTTAGGCCGTTTCCGGGGGTCGTACTTTGTCGAACTCCTCCTTCAGATTTTATCAGATCGACTTCAAACCTGGGCTGTGTCATCTAAAGGCCTTAACTTGAACGGCGTGCCTGTGGCGTGGAAGTTACACGTTTGCGTTTGTGAAACAGGAAGTGGTTTTAATCTGCACTGTACATTGTCCAAGACAAACCAAACCTATCACATTTTATGCCATAAAATGGTGGCGATCATAGAGATCATAGCGCCACCTAGTGACAGCCTGAAATATCAGGTTTCGGATTCTGACGTGCTACGCCAAGACGGTTGAGCGCAACAACCTCAAATTTGGCCACTAAAGCCTTAAGACGTTGATGATGCTTTACGTTAAAAATTGAGACTTTTGACCAAAGGGGAGTGGCCTGTCTGTGGCGGCGAATTCTGATGTACCATCATGAAAATTTAAATGGCTGTAACGCGGCTGAAATTAATCAGATCTTTTCCATGTTCACAAAGCTTGATGACGGTCCGGCCCTGAACACATGTAGGGGTCCATTTTGAATAAAGGTCATAGCTCCACCTAGTGACAACAGGAAGTTACTGTTACTGATATTTTCGTTGTCATTTTCTGCAACAGGTGGAGGGAGAGAAAGAGAAGCAGTGGAGCTAGTAAAAAGCATTAATGGGATGATAGGGAGAGGCGTATGGGCTCTCAGCGTCCGAGGTCCGCTCGCCAAACAGCAGACGCTGCATACATGCCGTGACATGCGCACGTTTGCGAGGGCCCTCTCAATGCTGCTCACAGCTTTAATCAGAATTGTTTTTCAGCATATCTGTACATTTGCATGTTTCTTTCCTATTTGTGTATGAGTGTGTGTGTGTGTGTTTGGAGAAGAGGCTCCTTGGTTGGTACTGTCTCACAGATTTGTTATAGACTTGTGTATGTTGTTACCATTTTAAAATGCAAGGATCTATTTCATTCATCACCATCTGAGCCAGCCCCAAAACACATAAAGTGGAGTCGCTTCAAATAGCCCCAAAACAACAGCTGTCCATTATGTTTCTGTGTCTGTGTGTAAGTGAGTGTGTATGTCTTTTCTGTATGGGACATTCACATAGTCAACGGTGGTATAACACTGTTCTTGTTCGTCCCTATGCCATGTTGTTCTGTATGGCTTCTGTGAAAGGTCTTTGTAATTGTTAGGCACATGTGCACATGTTTCTGTGCTGATGTGTTTGTCTCGTAAGGTGCAGAGCTGTATTAAGAGGATGATAGCTGTCTGTTCACTGGCCTCCAATAATTATCATCTCTCTTACCGCAACTACGTGCCTGAGGTCAAGACTCTCCAAAATGTTGCTGCTGCTCATTTTGTTCCTATCAAGCATTCTCATACTCTTTCTCTTCTGCCATCCTTTCTGTTTCTATGTCTCTTATTTTTTGTCTCCATCTTTCATCTCCATCACTCTGTTCCCCATTGTCTTGTGCTTTTTGTAGTTTTACTCATCTGTAAATATGATACATACTCTTATGTAGGCAAACACAGGTACTGCCCGCCTCATCCTCCCAAAACAGTCCCTCTGCTCCTCCCTGCTTAATGCAGCACTTCACAGCTCAGCAGTGTAATGTCTTTGGACTGTCTGCTGACACATCTCTGGAGACAAACCTTCATAGTGGTAATATGGTAACACAGGGTAAAAGCAGGGATGGAGAGAGCATGGGGAACTGTGCCTCTGACTATTATTCAGCCTGGATGGAAGAATGGAGTTGGAGATGAACAAAGAAAGGGATTCCCCCTCATTAAAACCACTCCCAATTAGGGTGATTATTAAGAGTGCTGGCTGCTTCTGCTGGCTTCAACACCAGGATGTTGCGGTCAACTGGGCTGCAAATGACGCATGGTGAGACAGGAGAGAATGCTTTGATACTCATTGTGTGTGCAAATGTGCATGTTGGGTGTATTTTGTTTATTGTTTCTTGTTCACCTGGGTCTGCATGATCGTCTGTCTGCATTTACATGTGTGCGTGTGCAGGCGAATTGGCTTTATTTTTCTGTAGGTACTGCTATGTGCTTGTGTCTCCATTTACACATAAGCCAGTTTGGGATTTCCCTTGTGCTGTCTAATAAATACTAGCCATGAAAATGAACTTGATGTCCACAGTTCAGTAAGTAGTCTCTCACAGCTCTCTCTGCACCGCAACACCAGAAGGTATTAGCAGGTAAACTGCCAACATGCATCAACAATGTCTTTCCTGAGAGAAATGAGTCATCTCAGTATAATAGTTCCCCCAGAATGATCTATCCAAAAGAAGCCCTCTTTCATTGGAACCCCCTGTTGGGTTATTGAGCTCTAATGTTGAATAAGATGTTCCTTAGCCAGTTTATCAAGCCTGAAAAGATGTGAGTATGCTCGCTCTCTCTCACAACCTCTGGTTCTGTGTCTCACACTCTGTCCCTCCCTCCATATCTATATCTGTTTGTCTCCTCATTCATCACTTCCTCCCCCACTCTCTTCTTGTGCCTTTCCATCTATCCTGTTTCACCCCAAGTGAACCACAAGCACACTGTAGTCAAAGACTCTCCTCAAAGGACTGAAACATAAATAAGGAAAGTTTTATTCATATAAAACACTGTGGATTTGCCATATTTGTGAAACTCTGCTGTCAGGTGTTTCATCCACAGGAAATAACAAAGTGATACTAAATAAAAAATCTATTGTATGTAGAGTTGTTAAAGGACAAACCAGTTTTGTGACCATATATGTTGACCATTAGTCTCATATTATGTATATTCTGGGTGTTAAGTTTCAGTTATACAGATCGTTACCCCTTGTTGTGTTTTAGAGATACCAGTGTGTATTACAGTGTTTACAAAAACTGCTCATCACTGTTACATTATTGCTTTTTTCAATGTGACAATCAAAGATATCTTTTACAGTGCCCCTGTGTATTTTGCACTACTGTTGAAATTTTAAAGGTCAAACAATAATACATAAGTTAAAGTTAAGGACTGAAACAGGTGTGTCACCGCTTTCTTTTATTTTCCCAGACTTACAGCCAAACAGACTGGAGTGAGAACTTGTAGAGTTAAATGGGATGTTTAAAGAGCCGCTTCTCAGGGCATTATTAGTCATCTAGGCTTGAGGTTTCCAAATGGGCCGTTGCTGCTGTAGCTTTAACTGACCAGATCAGCCCTCCCATGTCAACGAGTAGTAGAAGGGGTTTCAGTCTGCTGATTTATGGGGCCAAAAGACCCAAGTTCAGCCTGTGACTACAGTGACACATCTATGTTTTAATGGAAAGGATAGAGAACATTGTCCTTATTAAGTTGGGGCTTTCACTACTTTTGCTTCTTTCAGGATGAGTGGGTGTTTGGCTCCTCTGTCTGCATCCCATCAGGGTTTTTTCACTGTCATCATGTCCGCTAAACCTTTTAGTTTGCCAAATCACATAAGTACAGAGTTTAACTTGAATCTATACAGGTTCAGACTGGTCTAACCATGACACACAGGAGTCACATCAGTCCTTATTAACTGATGGTTGTATGTAGTACATTTCTAGCTTCTAAACCAAATGTTGGAAAATTATCAATTTATGCCCAGTCTGATTAATAACTTCCTCTAGTAGCCTACATACTAATCCACTTAAAATGAGCAAACTTGTTCATTTTTATTAGTCCATCGATTAAGAAACATAAAGGCAAAGGCAGGGACATATAGTATGCGCATACTTGTTAAAGAGGAAAGATCACGCTCTCCTATTTCAGAGGGACAAATGTGTATGTTAATAACATCAGATGACCACGATAGTTTGGAGGCCAGAGATGTGGCTGATATAACTATGTTTGTGTTTTGTTGCTTTGCTATCACATAGCTAACAAAGGCAAGCATTTGTGCAACTACATTTTGAGGTTTAATTGTTTATGCATTACAGTTTCATCTGGATTAGTTGCACCTGAATGAATGAACTGTGGGTTTTTTTTATATATATAATTAGATATCAATATTTCACTTTGAAACTAGTATTTATTTTAGATATTTTTCCCATCTATTTGAATGGTCTTTGTTACTTTTTTTCCCATTTTTAAATTTAAGCCACTCCACTCATTAAATTTGGGCCATTCCTACTTTATCCACAAACCATTTTGTACATAGAGGGTCACTGAGGAGAAACGGTTTTCTCATCATAGATTTTTTTTACATATCATTTACCTCTTTTTTTTCCCTCTGTCATTAATTGCTACTCCTTCTGTCTTCCTAGATGCACTTCAGGCTGTGTCTGTGCAGCTGGAGCTGCAAGACATGTTGCTGAGGACAGGACTGAAGGACCGAAGCCGTCTCCTGCTGGGGCCATTTTCCTGCAGCACCTGCCTGGAAGCTCAGTGGTGTCGGCACAGTGGCAACCCTGGATCTGAGCCCGGCCCCCCTAAACTGCTGCTGGACCTGAAGGGAGGCCTGCTGCAGGTTTGTATACCCATGACATCAATTCAGCATCCTCAATCACAAGATTTATCACACAGCACAGCTATAGTTTCCAGAGGTCAGGGTCAGATCAGCACCTCTGCACCTGGTTAGAATTGAGTGTCTTGCTCAAGGACACTTAAACCCGAGGACCTGAGCAAGGCTCTTCCAGTTGAATAACATCCTCATATCATGCGGTGATACGGCTGCCCACTTCAATGCCAACGGAGCTGAGTTTCTAAATTAATCTTTACAGTTTTCATAAGATGACACCCACAAGCACAGCTCATCACACTCCTCCCAAATTGGCTGTTCCTCTTCAACCCTGCCGCGGCTTCTGTCCTCTTTGCAGTTGAAGTGATGACAGTAGGAATTGCATGCTGTAATTCCACTTTAGATTTAAGTCACATCTGCTGGATAAGTGGTGGAATATTAGCATGCTATTTTTAGGGGAGGGGTTATATATTATGTGTATCTTTTTTCCTTTAAGAAGTTACATATTGTCGACTGAAAAATGCCTTTTGATTGTGACTAACTGAACACAATAATACTAATGTATTATTCCACATTACTTGTTCAGGGGGAACCCCCTACACCTCCCCCATTTTCAATGGTTCCCTTAATGCTTTTGTTGCGTGCCCATTAACAGAAACATGACTCGCAACTCAACACTTAATACGTAACCATACATTTCCCTCTGTAAATATTGCCCTTTGTGGTGTCTTAATCAAGTGCTGTACAAAAACCACTGGAATTTCTTCCAATTCCTTCTTCTCGTGCTCTCTTTCCAAAAACCTGCAAAAAAAAATCCCCGAATGTTCCTGTTTTTAGAGTTTAGTCATAACCCACCCTTGCAAGCTAGTGAGTAGCTTGCAAGCAGGCAGGCAGCTCCATGTGTGAAGAGTTTTTGACTCAGAGATTCCTGGTCCTTAGTCCAATCCCCAGGCGGACCCCAGCTTTGATGGAGCATGGGAAGGGGAATGCCGCGGTAAGTAAGGAGGATGTAAGGTTGTGTTGGGTAATGTTATGAAGGAGTGATGATGAGGGTAACACTGACTGATTTGGAAAATAATGTTAAATCATTTTCAACCTAGGTATTTTTATGCATCAGCTGTTAATCTGAGTCTGTGTCACTGTCTGGCTTTTTATGCCTCAGCGCCGGCGATAGCCGCAGCCGGTTTTCGGGTTGCCTGTCCATCCCATTCTCATGAACTTAATATTTCAGGCACGCCTTGAGGGTATTTCTTCAAATTTGGCATAAATGTCCATAGCACTGAAGGAGGAACTGATTAGAATTTGGTGTTCAAAGGTCAAGGTCACTGTGACCTCACAAAAAATGTTTTTGACTCAAGAATTGATAGCCATATTTCAATGAATTGGTGACTGAAAGGTCAACTTCACTGTGACATCATAATGTCCTGGAAAACAACATTTTGGGCCTAACCCAAGTACAGAAGGGAATACAATAACAATGTATATTCACTGGTAATCTACATATGTTTTTCTTTCAGTCCCTATACACTACATCCTGACTTTTCTGCTTGCCTCTGTCTCTTCTTGTTCACTCTTCCATACGCTTGAGAACTTGCTGTTCTCTCCCAACTATCTCTGCTTCTGTCTCGACAGGTTTTCTGGGGCCAGGAACATCTCAACTGCCTGAAGCTGGTGGAGGAGCACCTACAGGTCTACCTAAACCTCCAAAAGGGGGATTTGGCTGATAGCTGTTCCAAGGGAAAGACCTGCCACACCCAGCCCCCTGTTTCTCCAGGCTCTCCCTCTCATCGGACAGAGCACAGCTCAGATGACCTGCGTACAGGGCAGTTTCAGTACATCCAGGACTCAGGTGAATGTTTGCTGCTCTCATGCAGAGATGACAAAGTGCTTTTTAAACAGCGTTATCCAGGACTAAAATAATATTACCTGCACACATTGTTCCTGCTTATTTCTTGACAAGGTCTTAAAAGTGGATGGAACAGTGGTAAGCACTGGTCTCTGAATCCATAGGATGGATAGTAACCATGGTCATTCATTCATAAACTCATATAAATGACATTGTACTGACTAAAAAATTGAACCTTTGTGCCAAAGTGAGATGTCACTTAAGATACACATCGCCTTAAATCAAAGTCAGATCAAAGCCCTCTGTGGAAAGAGGTTTCATCGGACATGTCTGCCTGGTTCCACTCTTGAGTAACATTCTGTTTATTCCCTCTCTTTGTGCTTTGTGTGTGCTGTCCTCTACGTGCACACACGCAGACACACACGGGAACATTATACACAGAGGATCAAACTTCTCTCTGGCTGTAGACCAGCCGTCCACTCTGTCAGCTGTGGTTGAGTCTTTGTTTGTTGCACTGTTCCACTGGCCTTTGATGCATTTAATATGCTGGCTGAAGCAGGAGAAGGTACAGTAGTGAACTAGAACGGAGAGCACAATCTGTCGGCAACATGTTGTCAACAGCCAGAGAAAGCCCGGGCCCGGAGCACAGAGAACGGCGAGTGGATGAGATAGATGGACAGAGGGGGAGATGAAAGATGGATGGAAACAAGGGTAGAAGGAGTCTCTGTCCCTGTCTCTCACTTTCTCTAAGTTCAACTTAACTGGAATGAAAGCAAAACCTCATGAAAGTGTCTGTTTTTTCTTTCATCCACCCTTTTCGCAAAAGAACAATGCTGTCCACCTTCAAGTGGGAGGAAGCTCACCGCTTCACATAAAGGGAAAAATTAGCCACAGACAGATTTCACTGCCCCCTGAAATGTTTCTTGCAAAGAGACTCTCAGTGTTTATACCCCCAGGGGCCAAACAAAGCAGCAGTTCTCTGCTTCACTGTTTTTTTCAAATAAACATTTTTCCAAAGGACTTGAATCCCAAACAGCAGCCACAACTTAAGTCAAACACCACTCAGAAGTTTAGATCCACTGTTATCCAGCTTTTGCAGGTGCTTGGCGCGGTTCAATCAATGGCTGTTTACTCAATAGCAAAAATGTTTACTCAGCCACTTTGTTTATATACGGCTTCTTACGCATATAAACATTGTGAAAGCGTGGAAACATCGACGGTGCTCTTTTAGGAGATATTGTGTTGGAGTTTGGATTCCATAGTAGAAATAATGATAAGAACACCACAGCACCAAAGAAGTATGCAAGTCAAAGTTAGGTTGTTTTGATTATTTTTTTTGCTTTTGCCACAAAAGGTGAATTTTATAATGTGAAAAGAGTGATACATTATCATGCATCCACGTAAGAACATGTCAGAGTTTTGCATCACATGGTCTCAATCTCTGTGTTTGGATGGCAGTTAAGCCTTTTAAACGGGCTTTTTCTTATGAGGATTTGTGTAGAAGTGGGTTTTTATTATACTAGTAATGTACCTGCATCTTAAAATATAAAATCCATGGGTTAATTTCCAGTTTACCCTCTGCTTTCCAGTTCATCATCTTTTAGCTGTTCCGGGCAGCTGTCATGCTTTATCTTTCCCTCCTCTTTTTCTTTGTTCCGGCCTCATTTTCTTCTTCTCTTAGCCCCTCACCTTCCCTCTTGTATGTCTTCCTGTAAAGCACAGCTTAAGCCTTGCTTTTAGATCACTGACAGATTAAAGTGAAGTTATTCTGATATTAGTGTTAATTCTGCTTTTCTTGCAGCTTCCCAAAGACTGCCAGGAGCCTATGAGGTGGTGTTCTACAGTGAGACAGAGGACAACCCGGGGGTGATGCTGTGGAGGTACCCTGAACCCCGCGTCCTTACCTTTGTTAGGATAACTCCAATTCCTTTCAACACCACAGAGGACCCTGAGATCAGCACTGTCGACCTGGGGGACGTCCTGCAGGTAAAGACTGACATGCACATCTCTTGATTAGAAAAAATGTTAACATGTCATACTCCCATCACATACTACAGCTAGTGGTAAACAAACTTCCTCGTGCTCTCTCTTCTCTTTATACTACTCCATCTCTGCCATTATTCTGAAAATACTTCTTAAATATTAACACACAGCATACTGTGAATAAATATGGGAACTCCGAGGAAGCAAGGAGTGGTAATGTGTAAAGCAAGCACATGTTTTATCCATCACTTGTATCAGGATATGTTGCGATCTACTAGAGTCTTGCTATTATACAGAAGGTGAAAGAGGCGTAAACTGAGAAGAGAATCCACACATCTCTCTCACTGCTCCCTGCTTGCACCTGCAATGAAAGATAAATAAACTGTCTTAGAGTCGGGCTGTGTGCCATTATAATTCCCATGACATGAGTCATGAGAACTCCAATCCCCTACATGTTCTTGAATGACAGAGACCCCTGCTGTCCCTCCAAACATGTAATACATGGTCAGACATCTGTGGAAGTCATCTTGCATTCTCTGGTGTGAATAGCCAGGTGTCTCCAACCCCAGATGAGGTTATAATTTGGCAGGCTTTAGCAGCTACTGAGTCTACAGGGCCTCAGCAGGGGACAGGACATCCCACTTTTCCTCCTATCATTCATTCTCCGCTTTTCTATCCCCCGCATCACTTTCCAGCTTACATCGAAGACAAACCGGGTTCCAAATCACGTTCATTTGCATCCTCCTCCATCTATTTTCGTGGAGTAGAAATATGCCATTTTTAGGTAAAATAGCTTGATGCTGTCATAGCTGCAGTCACTCCCAAGTCTTATTTTTTGACCATGCAGTTAGGCATGAGATTTTTGGTAATACAATATGCACAACATGTTTTTGTCGTGCTGTCGTGACCCTGAACACATACATTGTTCCTGTTCTTTTCCTTCTCATATAAAGTTGCGCAGCTTGTACTAGCTATGATTAGCCAGATATTATGTTCATATGTAGCAAAAGGTCTTAGAAAGTCACAATAAGAGCAGGAGCTGAGAAGCAGCAGCAACAAATGCTGGATTGTCAGCATGTAATGTGAGGATGGCTAAAAAGCTGATATAATAATTTTGCCATAACATTACATTATTACAATAACTAGTAAGAATTACTTCAAAGTGGTGTGAATCTATTAAATTTAATTCCTTATGAAGTGCAGTATTTATTATAAATTACTGTTATACTCATGTTATTACATGATCCACAAATTAATGACACTATCAATTTGTTTTGTTTTTACATTCTCTGTCCATTCACAAGGACTGTTTAATTACATTTCTTAAGGCTTAGGGGTAGGTTACCTTCCCTCTCCCTTTTCTTTCTGCTTCTTTCCTCCATCTGCAGCAGACGTTTCTCATCTCCCCATATCTTCTCTTTATCTCTCAGATTCTTTCCTGGACTCCCACAATCATTTCACCTAGAGTACAGATGTTTTCCTCTGTCTGTTTATGTCGGCTTAGAAGAGACAAGGTATTGGACTGTGCTGTAGATGTCTGGCTTCGCTGCAAGGCTCCACAGCTGTAAAGTCTGTAATGAGCAAAACTCCAAAGCCTCTAGCTGATTGGCCGCATATAGAGTTACAGTAGAGAACAGAGGGAGCTGGTGTGTGTAGAGGAGGGAGGGTTAGAGGAAGAGACAGTTATAAACAGACTTGGAATAGGGACAGGGTGGTTAATGGGAGTAGATTGACAGAAAGGATGGTTGGGAAGAGAGAGAGAGAAACAGAGATGGAGTGAGGAGGGTTGTGAAGGATGGAGATAGATAGTCACAGAGGGAGGTGGTGTCTACTGTGGTGCTTACAGGGACCCTCAGTGTAAGAGGACCTGTGTGAAAATACACTTTCTCTAGTCAGACAGAGAGATGATTCTTCACCAGCTGATGAAAACAAGGGGCCGATGAAGGTCTGAGAGGAGATTCAACAAGCTGGCAGCCATATTCCAGCATATCATGTACACAGTATGTCATGCATTTGTACAGTGGTGTATCGCATGTCAGAGAAGAGATACTTAAATTCCTGCATTTTTTTCTGCGTCTGTACTTTTATCTGTGTTTGTGCATAAAAATAGATGCCATTTGACTGCGGACATATTTGGGAGAGTGTGTATTGCACAGCAGGAGATGTGGAACCAGTTGATGAACATGTGGTTTCCTCATTTTCTACTCCACTCCCCCTGTCATCTGGCATGGTCCTGTTTCTTCTGACAAGTCTGTTAAAGGGAATCAGGTGATGAGACTTCCACAGGAGAAGTGGTGAAAAGAGGAGGCTCCAAGCATCCAACTATTACTGAAACCACTTGATTTGGGGATGAGATGCAGTGGGGTGAGATACTCTGTCTGTAGTGAAACGCAATGAAAGGTATCTATTTAATGTGGGTCATTGTTGTTGACAGCTAAGAAAATAGTCTAAACAGTTGTGCAGAATTAGTTAGCATCTATTTGAAAGAGAAATGCATCTTTCCACTGTACCTCCCTGTATAAGTGAGTCATAGGTTGGGAGTGAGTCTCCTAACCCTGCTGCTTGTGTTTCTGTGATATCCATGTAGATGCCCTCGCCAGGCCCTGAAGCGGACAAGCCTGTAATAGGACACTTAAATGGCTTTAGCAATGGGCATGATATCAAAGGTTTTGTTGGTAACATTAATGAAAAACATCACTTACAAAGTCTATATGTTAAATTGGTTTAAATCCATTGTTGAAAGCTACTCTTATGCATTTTGTCAACTCTGCTAAAAACAGTATCATGTATCGTGGACTTTTGGAAAGGAGTGATTGTAAAGTAATTAGAAGACACTGGATCTGTTTACTGATATGTAACACAGTCCTTCTTACCTGATATTTTTGTCCGAACACTCACACAGCGTTAAGCCAGTCATGTGGGAGGTGAGGGGTTGGGTTCGTGGGGGTTATTTTAACAAGACCTCTTGGTCATCGGCCAAAGTCATTGTGATCCCAGACATAATTTATTTTAGCCTCTGGCAGACAATGATTACTTATTATTGCGTTCCTTTCAACCAATTTTCAATAGTCTCAATTAATTCATCTCTTTATTTCTCGCAGGACCAGAAAGAAAGTCCAGCTACAGAGATCAGAAATGCAGCCATTAAAATCTAGAAAACAGTAATGGCTGAGTATATGTTCCAAAGGAATTTCATTTACTTTACATCTAGACTGTGCAGAGAGAGAGAAAGGGCAGGAAAGAGAAAGAAGGCACTCATAATTTCTCAGGCCTCTAAAATTACCATGTGGCCACACGGAGATGGAGGCTGATAGATTTTGAGAAATGGAAAGTGAGAGGCGTAGGGAAAGAAAGAGAAATAAGGAGAAAAGAGAGAGTGATATTTAGCATTGAGCTGTCTTGTCATTCCTCTCTGTCATTTAGTCAGTAATGTTTTTCCAATTTAGGGCTGATTACCAGTAGGTGGAGGGTGAAAATTATTATGGGAGGTGAACAAAAAAGTTGGCCTTTTTTGAACTTTCTCCATCTCCTCATTCTATTCCTCCTCTCTCTTCTCCCTCCTTTTGTCACACTCCCCCCTCCTTCTTTTCTTTGCTATCCCTGTCTCCACCCCGCTGAATAGATGAAGGTGGGGTGGGGGCAGGGGGTGGCGTGGGTCCTGCTCTGAGCCATTCTGTTCGCTTGTCCCCAGAGCAGATCGTATTAACATTTTATAAAATCAAGATTTCCTGCATTTAAATACTTGTGGTTTCCCAACTGGTTCCAGTATCTCGGAGGGGGAATTCAAACCTCCTTCCATTACTCAAAGTCAAATTGCAGCCTGCGCTGTTTTTACATACAGTAGAAGGGGGAGGCTGAAAAACGACAGATCCCCGACAGAACATCCACAGGCTCTCACCTGTAGAGGGCCCAAGTGATGAAGGGATAGAAGGAGAGAGGAAGGTGACTCATTCTCACCTTCTCACCGCCGTGTGGTCCAGTTCTCTGAATCATAAGCAGGTGTCCTTAGTTCTCTTTTTCCATCCCTCGCATTCGTCTTCCCCTCCTCCTGCCTCTCTGTGGGGTTCTGAAGCCTGAGAAACAAGGAGTAAACACAGGAGCTATGATTCAGCCTGACCCCAGCTCAGGGGAGCAAGAGGAGGAGATACAGTTTGTTTAAGTAGAGAGCAACATCTTGAGTTCAGCCTCAGCATATAGTCAACCAAATGTCACACATTCTGTTCTCATACACTTTCAAATTTGCCTTTTACCAATGCTAGCTTTCCTCAATATGCAAATGTATAAATTTGATCATCCACTCTGTTTGGGCAGTTGCCCAAATCGCTCTGACTTTTTCAGACAAACATCACACCATCTGCTCCCCTGCTGTTGCTTTCGTGCATGGCACTGTGGGATAGCCTTTCATGTACCAGCAGGGCTCTGTACAGCCACCATGGCTCTGCTGGCCTGCAACCGATATCATAAAACCTCTGTGGCCTGAGATGAACTGGCAAACTTCAGCCATAACGACTGCTGCAGCTGTTGTTTCTGTCATTGTTGTTATTGTGCGAAACCCAGGTCCGCCATCAGCTTCACATCCACACCGCACACCCTTTTTATTGATGCTCACTTTTTTTTCCCAATTAATAAAAATATGCAACCTTTAGTAGGGAGTTAGAATCTGAGGGGAGTCAGTGGGGTGTTTCGCTTCAGAGCGACACATTGAACCAGAAAGAGCGAGGGTGTATTTTAGCCAAGATAACTATTATTTTAGTGGGACAGGGCTCAAGCAGGCCTGCATTAGTCACAGCTAATGCACTATAAAAATAAAAGACTGTCCATATGCTTAATTTGATCTGGACTTTTTACACCTCATCCACCAAAACTCCAGACCCCTTTTTAAAAGTTTGGCGTTACAGAGGAAAAACAAAAAAAAAAGGAATTCTCAGCATGGGCTTATTCCTGATTTTCCACACTGATTAATGTTAACATATATTAGCCCACCTGAGACAGCATAGCGGGAGTCATTTTCAGAACAATTTTCATTACATCTTCTGAGTAAACATTTGTTCAAGCCGATGTCAATTCAATTTGTCTGCTGGCTGATAAGAGGTAGCTAGCAGCGGAATTTTTAGACATATAGGCATCAGTGAAATAACAGACGTTTTAATAGCAATGTTGATATTGTTAATAAAAGTAATGGCAGAGGAGGCTGTGGATGTCAGCAGCCACAGCCTCAGAGGGAGCTAGGGGAGTCTTCAGTTGCAGAGACATATTTGAACTTCAGCAACTATCACACCTGGCTTGATCATGGAAATTGAAATAATTTCTGGATGTTGTGTATTTGCTTTAGTTTTCCTGTCTTTAGTTAACCTTTTGAGAGACTGTGATTGGTCAGTCAGAAAAGTAAATCCGAATAATGCAGAGTGGTAGTTTGCGGCTTGGCAGAAACCGCAGTGGGTGACAGGAATGGAAATCGGATCTGTATATGCACAATGCTGCCAACAGTCCTGGATTTAAATATATTTATAAATAATTTTGAATATTGAAACTAATTGAAGAGTCCTTATCTTGGCTTTCCAGGCATTTGAACCACCACCAAAATGGAACCTTGACTCAGAAATTAAGATAACGTTTAAGATAGCCCTTCTGATGATATTTTGCCCTGATGTCCAGCTGCCAGGTCTACTTTGTCTAGCACTTGAAGAAAACACAGATTGGACCCATCCAGCCAAGGGAATGTCAGCTATTCAGGGTTACATGTTGTTTATCAGATAAGGTACACACACAATCAGGCAGTGGAAACTGACACTGCCCAGACTGTATCGAGCACTCACATACATACCCACACCTGTGTATACACATATGTATACACGCATATTGTCTTTCATACGTACAATTATACATAGTCTTTCGCTTGAACACATATACACAATCTATTTGACATATACACAGGTGCCTTCTCCTCCCAAAAGCCAGTGTCAGACATCCAACTCAACATAGCTAAGCAATGAATTTCACTTTTTTCTTTCTTTTTCCATCATCCCTACAGCATTTTTTGAGCTGGTTATCGATTTCATCTCCACTCTCCTCCAAGGCCATGGCTACGAGTCAAAGGGAACATGACGCAAATTCAACCATGCAAATATATTCCACTGTACCATATATGTTCCTCGCATATTCATTCCTGTATGCCGTCATGTGTATAGAATATCACAGGTGAAAGAGAAAAAAAACCCTCTGTGTTTTAGCAACACAGCTTTGGGAATTCTCCTTGGAGATCCAGCGAGTTTCCGCTCCGGTGGCTCAGTGTTGGGGTTGCGGGTGCACCATTCTGTCAGGTGCAATTATGAGAAGTTGATTCCAGGAAAACCTGTGTGGCATTTTATACATGATGTAAGCTACAGTTAGCTCATGCATTCTCCCTATGCATTCAGCCTGACACATATGAATGCTCATATATATATACACACATTTTTTGAACACAACGCTTTTCACGTATATACACACCGACTTGTTGACAGTTCCATGAGTTTGGTAATTGTCCAGGGAGCTCTGTACCTCTGGTAAACAATTGGATTGTCATAGACACATGTGCACAGACAAATGCACTCGCTCACCCATAGCTCCCCACCCACACACACACACATGTCCTGGTATCCTTCAGGTGTGCTGCTAAGAGCTCCCTGCCACCACTGATCCATCAGTAGCGCACTTGTGCAGGTGGTCGAGGAAACTTGAGAACCTAGTTTAGTGCACACAGGAGCACCAGGCACATTTATGGTAATTTTGGCACAATGTGAGAGGAGTGAATGGAGCCTTACCAGTCATCACATAACGTGAGAACACTCACATAACCTGATTGTTATTCAGTGTTAGAAACAGCTCCAGGTCTTCAATGCTAATGGCTGTCTTGTAGCGCACAGTTGCCTGGTGTTTAGTTATGCTGCGGTCATGCAGTGTTGTTATGGAGATGAGCTGTTGTCCTGCTGACTTGGTGGTCTGCAGTCAAAATGTTTTTCCAACTAGACGAGAAATTAAAAGTTGGTTTGTCAGAAGTGAGTAAATTCAAGGTTGTAACACAGACACCATAAAAATCCCTTGCTCTTTCCTTCTCCAAGGCAGGGATTCCCCCGTGTCTTGAAAGGGTCAGTAAAGTATCAATGCTTGATGATTAGCAGACCACTGCAGTTGCTTAATATTTTATGTGTGACTGGGGGATTCACAGGACTGAAGTAGTACCTGTTGTGCAATAATAAAGCTTTACAGTAATCCTACTGCTGATGAGTAATCAGGGTTACGCTGAGGGGGTTACAATAGTCGGTTTGTTTGGACTGGATCCTCGCGTTAAAGTGATGAACAACTGAGCGATACAACAGTAAGACACCACTGGTGTCCATCTGTAGAGGAGACTAAGTGGGGGATATAAAAACACTCAGTATAATGTTGTCATCTGAAGAGCTGCCCCTTAAGAAAGCAATATCTGATCCATTGGTAGAAAACAGCATAATTTCTACAGCAAAACCATACATTTTTGGATGCAAAGGTATAGTATGTAGTCCTTAACTGCACAGGTGCTTTACATTTTTGTACCAGTAGTTGTAAGAGTACCACAAGGCATTTATCATTTCAGCTTTATGTTTTTCATGCCAAATAAATACTTTTTGTGATTTGTGATGTGTCATTTCTTATAGTCTTGATCTTCAAAGAAATCAACGACAGAGAGTCTGGACAGGGTAGTTGCTTGCCATTAAGTGACACTAACTACTATGTAATGCTACAGTCCCTAAAATAGATAAAAAGGATGCATAAAAACCTAAATAAAATACATAATAGGGGTGTTACATATGTAAGTTGTATACTGTGTCTTTTCTTCCAGGTACCATGCAGCCTAGAGTACTGGGATGAGCTCCAGCAGGCCTTTGTTCCATACCGGGAGTTCAGCCTTTCAGAGAGCAGCGCCTGCCAGCTGCAGCTGCCCAGCCTCAGTCTCATCGACCAGCAGAAGGAGCTGGTGGCCTCAGACCTGTGGAGGATAGTACTCAATAATAACGGAGAGGGGGGAGATGAACAGAGGTGAGGGAAAATTCTGTATTTCATCTTGTATCGGTTCTTTGTGCTTGTAGGTATCTGTATGTGTTATACGCGTGCCTGTACACCCAAGCTTGTATATGAGGGAGTGTCTGTATGCCAACATACAGATATGTGTCCAGTGTTGGGGAAAGCAGAGAAGAGAGCTCGCCCAGGCCGCCGAGCACAAAGAGCTAGCAATGTGTCCCTCGCCCCACATCTGGTGTGCAGGAGCAGGGAGCGGGCTTGGAAGGCGTTCAGATTGGCCTAATGAGATTTCCCAGCACACCAAGTGCCTGTCAGGGCCCATCCGGATTCCTTCCTGCTTACCTTGAGTGTATCTAATCGAGGGGAAGCTCACAGGAAGCAAGAGGAGTAAAGCCCCCTTTGGGTTGGTTCATAAGTTCTTTGGCCTGGCCTGGCTGGCCTGGCTGGCCTGGGATGGGATGAGTTGAGATGGGTTGAGATGGGATGGGTTGGGTTGGACTGGGCCTGCCAAACACTGTAACACCTCAAAGAGCATGTTTTTACTCCCTTCTTCTCGCTACCACTGCTTCCTCTCTTCATCTCTCTCATTTCTCACCCGGTATCCTGTTCCATCTTCTGTGCTTCACCCATTTTTATTTCTTTCGTCGTTTTTCTCATTCCTTCCTCATCTTAATTTACTCTCTCTCTCCTTTCTCTCTTTCCCTTGTTACTTCCTCTCAGGATTTAGGGACCTTTTAGTGGAAGAGAATTGCCAAGCCCACATTCTGTGTGGCTTAGAGAGCTCCAGAGGAGCAAAAAGGGAGGAATAAGAAAACATGTAAGAGAAGAAACAGAGAAAAACTACCAGATACCAGATACAGTGTAAAGCAAAATATACATCTGTGTTTCATTACAATCATACTCTAAACACTACATTTCCTTTATGTTTAAATTATTTGTCTTTTTTGATCAAAATTGATTCCCCTTTCGTTACTCGCTCGTTTCATCTGCCTTACTTTAGTTTCCACCAGAAAAATAACTTGGCTGCACTGCCAACTGGAAGTAATGAAAATTGTCAACATATGATGCTTATCTTTTTAAGGAGCACTCTGCTGCACAAGCATTTTTCAGGTTTTTTCAGAGTTTTTATGGTGGATCATGGTAGCAGCAAATTACAGAGCAAATGGTCATTCACTTCAATTACCTTCCATTCAACATCATCAACCATGACATGCAATTAATGTCCATGGAGAGGTTCTCCTGGAAACTGCGGCAGTAATAATGTACCTAAACTCACAGCATTGGACAATGTGGAGGCCCTCTCCTGAATCATCGTAGCGTTTGTCTAACTGTAGATCTCTGACGAGGATGTCACACAATTTGTAACTCGTTGGTCAGGAGACGAAAGCATTCAGCTACAAATAAGAATCAGATTTTAATTAGGGAGTAGAATTCTTCAGCCCATTATTCCACAGCTGTACCTATGCTTCTGATATTACAAGACAAAGTTTGACAGGAAATCAATAAACGTTTGCTAGTTTTTCACTCAGTGTTGAATCAAAGTCATATGTTAGTAATTTTCCTCCGTTATTTCCATATGAAATAATTTTATATTAATAAAGTGCCTTCAGTTAGTACTTTTCCATTATTTCTTTGCACTTTAAGTGTTTTTAGTATTCAGTGTTAGTTTTTTCTTTTTTTTTTTTTCTTTCAGAAATCAGAAATACCACCTAATCTGTAAATATGTGGCTGTCTGCTTCACCTCCTCTTCCCCTCCAGTTCTGATAGTGAGTGTGGGTCCCAGCTACCCTGCGATCAGTTGGTCTCTCCGATGGCGTTGGCAGCCTGCACACGTGTGGACTCCTGCTTTGCACCCTGGTTTGTCCCCTCCCTGGGTGTGTCCCTACAGCTAGCACAGCTGGATGTTCACCTCTGCCACCATCTAGAACAGCTGGGCACAGGTAGGATACAGAACACACAGTCACAAAGTCTCTTCTGAGTATTAGCTTTATTAGGAGCGATTGTGTCCTAGCTGTTAGGAAAAGTGGCTTCAAATTTTCTTTTTAGTTTATTGGGGGGGGGGGGTCAGCCTTCTTCTCCTCATGTTTTTTTGGTGGATCATGGCAGCAGCAAATACAGAGCCAAAGGCCATTTACTTTAATGGCTTTACATTTATCATCATCAACAGCAGTTAAAATTCATTGAATGGTTCACTTTGAAGCTGTGACAATAATCTTTAATGATCTATTGTAGTCTTCCATTTGATTATCTTTCTCCACTGATGACATTAAGAAACACATTTTAACTAATTGGCATTGAACTGTGTCTGACCTCTTGTGTGACACCCACAGTGATGATGCACACATGTATTACTTTTGTTTTTGGAACTATGTTTTTTATTTTTGTTTGACTTGACTTGATTCAGACTCACACTTCCAAATGGCAAGATTGTCATTTCTTTTTGTTCTACAAAACGTTGAGTATTATTGGGGATTTTTAAAGCTATGTTTTGATCAAATAGTATGTCTCACAGTCCAGTCTCTAAATACAGATGCTGTGTCTCTCTCCTGCAGTTCCCTATCGGCAACTTCGTCCCTTCCTGCCAGACAGGAAGTTACCTCAGGAGCAGGAGTTCATGGTGATTGGTGCTCGGGAGCCACGGGTCTTCCTACGCCAGTGGAGCAATGGACCACGTCACTGTCAGGAGTTCAGCTTTTCCACCCAGATAGACTGCAAGCTCCTGGAGTACCGAAACCTAACACACCTTCAGCTCCTCCAGCCTTGTGTACTACAGGTAGAGCTCAGCTATTTATATTGAATTTATGTCTGTATAGATATTTAGATTCAAAACATTGATCAGAACAAGTTTACTTAGAATTGAATTCCATGTGTGTTTCAGGGCCAGGCTGCCGCCACCTGCTGCCCCCGGAGCACCACATTGGATGTGAATGTGTTTGTGGACCCGGTGTTCCTCAACATCAGCCAGTATGCAATCCACACTGTGGACACTGCCCTGCACAGCTGGCAACAGGTAACAGAGAGTTTAGGCTGAAGGGACTGCAACACACTTTACATTTAACCACATTTTTAATACATAGCCCTGTGAACTGATATGCAAAAATTAGGCACATTGTTAATTATAGATTATTCATATTGCTTTCAGACCTTTTGAATAATGTAGCATGTTGCGGCCCCTGAAGGCACAGGTTGTTGAAGGCTCAAATTCCCCCACTTACAGCTGATGTCTGAAACAAAATAGTTGATTTCTTAAATGAAAATGCAGAAAAGTAACTATCCACTGCTGCATGGGGAAGTGCATTTGAAGTGACCAAAGTAATCGCAGTTATATGGTCGCATAGTTTGGTTTAAGTATGGAAGGAAGACTTGTTCACTTGCATATTTAAATAGTGGGATACATTCAGACATGTAAGGTAACAAGGGATTTAATTGTTTGTTGTAATTGTTGTTTAATCGCTAGCACTTGCATTTACTGTAATTATCATATTTGGAGCCGGGGCTAGTAAATCCATAGAGAAAGTATGTACATTTAGGGAATATCCTGAGAGGCTGTCTTTTGTCCCAGATGGAGTATCAGCTAAACAAACTCACAACAAAGTGGATTTCATGAGAATGGTTTCGGGTGTATGCCAGTGGTAATAAAATTTCCAAGATGGAACTGCCTTTTAGTTTGCTGTAAACTCTGACTAAGAGGCTACAGTGTGTCTGTTCTTGGGTTTCTAGTCCTATGGCCCTCGTCATCTCTCGGTTCTCAGCTCTCAGCACTGCGTCTGGTAGCCAGGATATTTGTGTGTGAAGTGATGCCCATGAAAACACGGTAAAACTTGAGTGGTGACACCTGCCAAGACTTCATCTGGCTCTACTCCTCCACCCACTTGTCTTCTGCACACAAACACACACACGCACACACAGATATATACACACACCCTGGCCTCTCTGGATTTGTATGCCCTATCATAGCTCTGCTCTGCTGAGCTGTGGCTGTGCTGACTCGTATACTGGCCTCTGGAGACGTGAGGTACTCTCATGGTTTTACATGCATACAGACTCTCACTGCCAGGTGAGAGAAATAATAGCTTATGTTTGTCTAGGAACAGCTGTGATCTTTTACCTGTGGAAAATAAAATTAAACAAGCTGTATAGAAAATCTACTACAAAATGATTGTTCTGGCCAGCAGTTTTATACCTTTGTTTTCACCCAGTGGCATCATTGACTCATCAAAAGCTCTTAATCGACCGTGCTGGATGATGGGTCATAATTGACCCTTGGCTTCATCATTGCATCATGTAGTGCATGTTGGTGAATGTTCCCTATTTCTGCTGGTTAATTTAGCCATAAATAAGATTTTAGAGCGTTGGTGGTGTTTTAATGACTGGTCATATTGCAGCTTTACTGGAATGTTTTGGACATGTTGGTATCCATGGTGGGCTTTTCCCAACATGCCAAGTATGATTAGTTAGATTATTAGTTGGCCGTGTGCTCTTAGCCAAGACATTTCTGATACTGTGTGATATGATTGGTTTTTTGGACTCCATTTCCCCCCAGTATCTTGAGACAAATGCACACAGTGAAGGGTATTCCACACTACACAGTCATGACTTAGTCAAACACAAACCCTGAAGACTGCATTTAGATGTTCACTGGTATGGGATTGATTCATTAAATGATTAAGCCTGCTATATTGTCTTGATTGGGCTAAACAGCAGCAGCCTTGTAACTTGTACAGAACCTTTTAACTACCTCCAGCCTTCACCACTTTGCTGAACACAAGGGAAAAACACACCATAATTATAAGGCAAATGTGCTGCATGTGGGTATGGTAGATCTAAAGTAAAGGGTAGAGAGAGGTCAAGTACAAAAAAGGCTGATTCTTTTTTAAATGCTCTTCTTAAATGTTTGGTCCACTTCAGACAAAGTTGTGAAGACTTCGATTATGGAATATTGTTTCCCTTTTTGGGATTTTCACTGAAACAAAATCTTGTACATGGTGAGAAACCCTTTTATCGGTACGATTAAGTAGCTGTGTGATGGTGTGGTTGAACTATAGGGATAGATCTAAAGGGCCGCCCAGTTAAGCTAAAATGTATCTTTGATCTGATAGAGGCTTACATTCCAGACACACTCATGCACACATTGCCCATGCATAGAAAAACCTGATCCTAATTGAATACGTAATCAGAAGCAGTTGGAAACGTTAACAGGATCTGTCCTTCCGCAACAGAAGGATGTATCCTAACGTGTGTAATTGTTTCAGTGATTTTCATGTCTCCTGGTGTCAAGGCTGGCAGGCAGGTCTGTTGTGATGTGGCCCCTAGGGTCGGCATTGAACCGTGGAGAAGATTCCTCAGCTACCACACAATTGAAACCTCACAACCAGGCCATGGTCATACCAGACCACCACAACCAGAACAACTGGAGCACTTCCAGATGCTTAGCAATAAATAAAAATAAAAGACACTTGTTCGTATATGGACGTAATTTATTCTTTTATGCCATAATGCAGTATGATATACAGTGGTAGCACAGACTGTTTTTCTTCCATGATAACATCACCAAGACCTATAATAAGTACACATGCCTAATGACTTCTCATTATTATTGACATGAATGTATATTCCGTCTATTATAATACATGCATGTCCCCAAGCTAGCAGGCTCACCTCCATTCCCTTACCTCTACTACAGTGCTTTCCTTTAGCTCTGACCTTCATTCAGGCCCTCACTAACAGTTCTGATGCCAGGTAGATAGTTCAAACTTGAGGTCAAATTAAACTCCAGATATGCTGTTAAATGTAAAACTGAAAGTGAAAAGAGTAAGGTAAAACTACAGTATTTATACATTTTAGAGCGTTTCATTGCATTTTTTTATGTATTTTTCTTTTGCCTCTTCTCCTTGCTCAATAGCCCCATGTGGCCCCAACCTCAACCCCCCACCCCTCTAACCTCATTTTCAATTCTTTGTCCCCAGCCCCACTTTCAATCTTTGCTCCCCCCAGCCCCTAACCCCAGGGAAGTGGCTTTGGTGGAAAGCCACACAAAAGCCCAGTAGTATTTACACACACTGCTTTCTCACAGAACGTTCACAGGCTGTTACATGTGCAATTGAGACAACAGGAATTTTCCTCCTGCCCCCCCCATGTTTGAATGATTCTCTGCTTTCCTTTGCAAACGGAAAGAAAGTGATAGATATATCAGGTTTCTCTTTGTAGCAGATGTGTAGGCGAGGGTCATCTATAGAAGAATGCATAGGTGATCTGATTATTGTTTCATTATGTCTCTTTTAAATGTTTCACTGTCTCCTTTGCTGTGTCTTGTTTCATGAGTATTTCTCTTGAGTGGGTGTCATTATTTACAATCTGTTTTCCAGACATTTTACTGTACATTTTACTTTATATATGTGCCACTCTACCCATGCAGATCTGGGCTAGACTCTGTGAAAACTAAAGTAATAGTATCTGGGTGGATTAGCGTAATGGATACTTTGATTCCTGGTAGGACTGCGTCTGAAGAAGAAGCTGTCATCTCATGCTCTTTAACAAGGAAGATGTGTTGACTGTTTGAATATCTTTGTTTTAATATTTGTCCACTTAAAGTCCCTGGATAGACAGAGAGTGATTATGATTATTGCAGGAAGCTTTTCTTATGTCCGTATCATGTTGCCTCATGAATCGGAACGGAAATAAGATACCATCAAAGAGTGGGCTTAGCAATGGCATCTTAAGATGGCAGCAGGAAGTTTGTAAATCGCAGTGTCAGATTCGAAAGGGAGCACAGATAATGTTCCACTATAAAACTGGAAATGGATTTGAACCCACTGTCGCAGCTGTCCCATCTATATTTTGCTCTCTCTCTACCTCTCTCTTTCACATCTATCATCAAGTGTTCTTTTTAATGGTGTGAACTTTCCCATCCGTTTTCAATCGCATCAACAACCCTAGGACCCTGAACGTGCTTGGCAGTCAAACCCTGAGCTTTTACTGCCAGCCTCTTTTAAGCATCAACAATCAACCCCCTGCCATTTAAAAAATATAGAGCAGGCTGGGATCCCTCTTTGTTGGGATAGTTGAGTAGTTATTGAGAAGCTGTCTGAACCACAGTCATGTGCGTCAAGAGTCAGGGAGGGGTGTGCAGGAGAGATCCCGTCAGGGCCTAAGAGCCTTTGGAAGGAGCTCAAGTAAAACTTACACACGCTTGCACCCACTCACTCGCTATCCAACTCGCATGCACACTGTGCTGTTTTGATATTGTGAATTCCTGTATGCAGGAGAGTTGACACACTCCCTGTTAAACCAGTGTTTTCAATAGCATGCCAGTGAGCTCTTCGCTCTTGCATGCAAGGTGACGTAAGAGTGGACAGCGTCCCTGTACAACTCGCATAACTTGAGGCTTTCTCATTGACCCATTGCTGTAGGAGGGCCAGATGCCACCATATTGTTTTCTCCTAACAAACCACAATATATTGATGACTCTTACTAACAGGAATGCCTACTTAAAGGCCCATTTTGTTCCAAGCATTGATTTAGGAAAACCATGAACACACAAACTAAGTTGCCATTTAAAATGAGTTGACATCTCCAAGCCTGTATATCTCAGCATCAACCAACATTTAGCTTCTCAAAGAAAGATGTGAAAAAGTACAGATTTTGCTAAAGACGGAGGCAACTTGCAGGTTTAATGTAGGACCATGGGGGGGTAGATTTGGCCCAGAAGCCCAGTCTAAACTGCTTCAGCCTGCATAGCTGTCAGGCTGATTCAGATTCACTCCCCTGCTGAGGTTGTGTTGCTCCCACGGATGATATCACTCATCTCGTTTCTCATACTGGCTGACAGCTGCACCACCAAGATCTGCATTTTTAAGATTGAGAATACATACATTGTTGACACCTGCATATGTGCTTATACACATACTGCACATTATACACCCACCATAAGCACACACCTGGAAGTATTCTCTTTCTCATGTCAACAACATTCTCGTTCTCTTTATCCATCCATTCACTAATACCTCCTATCTCAACCCCCCCGTTATCTCTCAGAATGGGAACCCAGAGGCTGAGGAGCTGGTCTACAGCCACTATGTGATCTGTAACGACACCCACGAGACGCTGCGCTTTGGCCAGGTGGACACAGATGAGAATGTGCTGCTGGCCAGCCTCCACAGCCACCAGTACAGCTGGAGATCCCACAAGTCCGCTCAGGTAGAGTGCGCACACGCACACACACACACAACCCAGGGCCTGGGAAATATCTGATGGCCATCAGTCCTCTGGTTTTAGTTGGACATCAGTGTATCCATGTACAGAATATTTAGAAAGACATTAATGCACCCTTAACATATGCACATGGAAGACATACACAGACATGCATGAATACAGGATAGAGTGGTAATTTAGTAGAATACTAGCACAAGCAATACACACACACATATTATGGACAATTCACATTCGCACACATAAAAATGTATACTAATTGAGTTGAGCATTCAAATTCTGTCCACATGCTCACAAAGGCGTACACACACACACACACACACACACACACCAGACACACCATCATCAGCGTGCAGCCACTATCAGCATGTTTCTGTCAGAGCTCTCAGACAGTGCCCTGACAGCATTGTTAAAGAAGATTGATTATATTTAACCCTTTGTGGTTTTGAGGTTGAGTGGAGGGTGGGCTGGCGATCTGTGGCATATGTATGTGTGTGTTTGGTATGCACATGTTTCAGGACCCCTATGTGTTTCATGGCGAGTGTGAGAAAGTCAAGCTTGAGAAAAGACATGGCCATAATTGCTCGCAGTAAGTCAAGTTGTATTAATCATCGACCATGGTTAATCTGTGCTCTACCTCATTCTCGCCTGCACACACACACACACACACTTGTTGAGTGGCAATCTGGCATATCAGCACAGCAAATACCACATTTTAGCAGTGAGTCAAAATGACCTGTATTTTCAGGGATGTTTTGGAAAGAACATTGTCCGAATGGGCCAAATGTCATCATAGATGAAGAATGTGATTCCAAGATGATCCTGTCATGTATTATTCCATCATGTGTTATATGTGGTATATGAAATATGTGTTCTCAAGATGAACATGATTTGTGAATCTAGATAAATAAGATATTTTTGGCAACTTTGCCAAAGACACTCAGCTAACTTATTGAGCTTTATGATAAAATGCCTGCCAATCTGTCCGCCTCAGCAAATTGTAGTACACACTCCTAATTACATTTTGGGGTTATAAAAATAGTGACACTGATAAGAGAATGGGTTGCATTTCTTTAATGGTTACTTGGTCCTGCAAGTGTGTTTTTGTAGCTCTTACAAATCAGTTTCCAGACGGAGTCTTAAGTGGTTGTGCTGTTTTGCTTAAGTCCCATGATGCTTTGGAGTGTCTAAAACAACTCTGATCCTCCCGAGCCATCAGACCCTAGATCTCTCCACCCTCCCCAGCAACCTTTTCTTTCTATCTGTGAGCCTGCTCTCCGCCAAGTCCTTCCCCTTGAGCTCTGACCTCTCGCCTATGTGTCAGTTATTGCCAACCTCATGTCCTATCCTGCTCCAAACATTTTACTCTTTGAAGTTATGCTATGCTATATTTTATACATTTTAAAACTGAGAACGTCAAACCGCTCATCTCCTACCAGCTAATCCTCTCCTGTTTTTTACCTCAGACATCATTAAGTTAATTTTCATAATGTCTATTTTCTCTTTAATTTTACTTTGAAGAAACCATGTTAAACAACAACTCATAGTGCCTCCAAACAGTGCCGGCCACATTTCTGGTTGTTTGAGGGATGGACCTTGAGTCTGTGACTAGTGTGTCTAGTCAGCTGTTTGCTCTGTCCTCATACTTGTCCAGCCAGCAGACCTGAGCTTTCAACTATTTTCATGTCCCACATCCCCCTCCCATTCCACAGTGCTGTAACCCCAGTACAGCTTTAAACACTTTTCAACTTTGGACCCACAGTCCAATTAGCTCACTCATACTGGGATATGCTAATGCTGTGCATAGTATTCTGTGTCTTTTCTTGTCATGTAGGGACCTATGAGACACAGGTTAATACCCATTTCAGGCCACACACCCTAAGCCATAGTTTAGAAACATAACTGTACAATATTCCCTAGACGTCAGCTTGGTCCAGTTTTCTCTTTATTCCTGATGCCTCACCTCCATCAGCTCGATGAGATCAGTAGACCTGGACAGTCTCTGGCCCCCACACTGTTTTTTGGGTTTCACTTGGACATATGTGCCTTTCTCCTAACAGCCTCCAACAACATCACACAACTTCCCAGCGCTGTCCTTGTCCCTTTCCCAATCCCCCTAGCAAAGTCCTATTTTCTGGTGTTTACGACCTTGCTGGCTGAGCTCATTAGCTCTTGTGTCTGGCTTGTCCTGCTGCTGGCCTCTGCCTGGCTCTCCTGTTCTGTCTTGGACTCTGGCTAGAAGGCAACTTTGTCCTTTTTTTATCCCAGTCACATCCCAGAAAATGCTGTCTTCTCGTTTGGGATCATGGCCTTGGATTACCCCTGAAGCCTTGCTCTGCATCTGCCGTGGTCCAGTCTGTTCTTTGGCCATCCCAGTCCCTTCTCTTTTGGATTCATACAGTTCTCTTTGTGTACCTTTTACCTTCCGTAAATCATCAGTGATCACATTACTCAGTCAGTAGCCCTGGTTTGACTCTGTCCGCTCTCTTGACATGAGGTCATGGCTTAACCTCCTGGCCCTCTTAACCACTAACCTACCATTAGTACCATAACCCTATCCAGGTTTCATCTATCTCTACCTCCCTACCGTGTCCCTCTTCCCTACTTTGTCCAGCACAGACACACACACATATACACTAAAGTACACATTCCCCACCCCTCTTGTTCATGGCCAATCTTGTCTTGTCTGGGAGGCCTGGGGCCTGTCGAGAATGCAGGACATCAGCCTGTCCTCATGGCTCTGGTATGATGTATGTGTCCCAGCTGACCTGTCCCCCGGGCACACACACTCACACTTACACACAAGACAGAGCTGCTAATTTGCTTTATAAAGTAATCTGTCCCCCTTTCTCTCTCTGGCTCCCCTGAGAACTCACTGGACGTGAGATCATCTTGAAAAGAAGAAGACGGGGGGACTGAAGAAGAAGGCATGAAGGCAGAATAGTCAGAGAAATATGAGAAACTCAAACGTAGGGTAGCAAGGCGTTGTCTAGAGGGATACTGTACCGACCTACTTGACAATACGGGAGGACATGGAAAAAGGGAAGCCGGAGCAAAGGATGAGCCATGCTCTTAGCACTTACAGTTTGGCTTACATAGGCTTCAGTGGCAACACAGCCAACAATGTGTCTGCTCACTTTCTTGCTGTCTTTCCCCATTTCTCTCTCATCATGATGCACAAGGAACATAACGGAAGTATAGATGAGTAGATTTACCAACAATGCTTGTGCATTAAGTACTTTAATATATATCATATATCATAATGTGCTACTTACTGCCAGTCCATCGCCATGGCTGGAAATATTCAGGAGAAAGAGGAAATAACTTTCTAAATGAGCAGGTCTGCTGTTGTTTTATCTTGAAATAAAACAAGGAGGCACATTTAAAATCCTGCAATCTCTTGTGTGTGACTTTGGGTCCATTTGTGAAAGAAGAATGCTTAACGTGTGTGATCCCGAGCGGTCTAACCAGTGTACACTTCCCATGATGTTGACATACCTCCGAATACCTGTCACTTCTCTCTGAAGAAGCAGAGTATTTTTGCAGTGAAATGTGAACCTCAGCTCAGGTCACACTCCTTTTCACTGCTCCTCTGTTTCTCCCCATCTCCCTTCCACTCTCGCTACCCCCCTGTTTCTGCCGTCAGTCACAACCATAAGATGCATTAAAAGGGTCGATTGAGGTAGTCACGTCCTCAGACCCCGCTGTGGTCTAACACTTGATCAAATTCATACACAAACACACAGAGTGATAAAATGTTTCCTAAGGCCTGGAGTCTGTCAGGCCTCTCAGTCTAGTTTCTCTCTTTGAGGCTCAGCATGCCTTCACACCCCAGCAGTTACCAGCCAAGGTGAAGAAGTTTATAAACACACACACAATTTCCTCCATTTATATATGTTTTTATTAATTTATTTGACATATTACATAAGAGAGAGCAATAGATAGCAAGATAGGTTCAGATAGAAGGATTGATACCTTGATCGCCAGGATGATCACAGTATAACTACGTACGCTTTCTATAATTAAGTACAGTTTATATCTGTCTCACAAACACACTCACTGTCCCCGCCCTGCTGTTTTTCAGGGCTCTGGGGTGCGGTGTGGTGTGAATGGTTGAAATATCTGGCTGCTTGGTACAGGATGCAGCCTAGCTATTGGAAATCCCTGTGGTTAGTGTGGTTAGCAGGGAGAGGGGTGTAAAAAGCCCCCTGGATTTGGGAGGGACCTTTTAAGTGCCTACAAGGAATATTCACAATTTGAATAAATTGTGATTTTCTCCAGGAGCAGGCTTCTAGAGAAGATGTTTCCCTCTCTTTCTCTGGAAGTGGGTGTGGGGTGTGGTGGGGGTCCCCAGGGGTAAGTGCTGGAGATAGCAGCCCTGGACTATTAGTTTGTGGTTAGATTGGCCGTGTTGTTGGAAGCAGGCATGACAGGGAGGTATTTGGAATCAGCATGAGACAGAGAGAAAGGAAAGTGACAGAATCAGTGTACAGTATATGTGCTTGTTCATGTGTGTATTATTGTGTGTGTCTCTTGCTGTTCGCTTGCCATAGGCACTTTGCTGTGTCAGTCTAAATTTTCTCGCTTCTTGTTTTCAACCTTACAGCAGGGTTCAGCTTTTACAGCTCACTATTCAAATAAGTATATTGATTTCTTAAAATGTTTTGTCAAGTAGGATTTCATATTTCACCATCCTGACCCATAGTTTAAGAAACACTGCCCTCAAGTGAAGTGGTTTCGTTGTGCTCTTCATCCAAGATAATTGCTTTAACTGCGGTAGGCTGACCGTGTGGCAGATGTTAGCTCCAGTCAGGTTAACCCACACATCGACATCAGAGAGAGGGTGAGAGAGAAGCAGATGAAAGGGACTGCTGTCCATTTTGATCCCTGGAGGAAACTGACACTTTCCTGTTGTTTATAGTCAGAGCTGGGTTAGGTTCAACAGGGTGGTGGACTTTTTTAAACTGACATGTACTTGTAGGCCTTATGTTAGGTAATGAAAAGAAAAGTTCATGGTGAACACTGTATCGTTAGGCAAAGCTTAGACATTGGCCACTCACTGAGTTACATTTTAATGGTGATTTGTGTCTGAGCTCACATTCATGTGTAGTAATATGAATTACTGATGCATGAAACATCCACCCCCACTGAGCCATTATTAGTAGTTTATCAGTGTGTAACAGTACAGTCATTTATCCTTTACTGTCACACTCTTTATCTTGTCCAGGCATGTCTTCTGAAACAACCCACTAGTGGAATAATAATAAAGAAAAACAATTTTCACCATAGTGATTGTTAAAGCAAAGCCTTGGTCAGATACATTGTCTGAAGGATTAAATTGTAAGATGCATTATGTACTGGTTATTTTAACATTCTGTGTCCATGGCAACAAGATACAAATTATGTGTGAGTCAGTGGGTGAGAAGCTAAGTAGGTCCTTGGAGAGGATCATTCTCATCATGGCTTCCTGGGTAGGATAACCTCAGACAAACAGTGCGTCATCGTTAGGCGAGGTTACAGCCTTATTCAGCAAGGCACAATTCACATTCCAGGTCCAGGTCACATCATGGTAAATGTCCATAGTGAGTGAAAAGGATTTGGCCTTCTTAGTCAGCACGGATCAAATAAATAAATAAATAAAAAGAAAGTCAAGGAAAAAGAAAGCGGTAAAAGGAACCCTATATCAAAGTAAAAGTTAGATTGGCAACTCTGACGGATGGATTATTAAGACCAGCATCCAGGAATCACCCTCTCTGTCTCCTCAACTTACACACTGATATGAATGAATATACGACAGGTACAAAGTGGTGCGTGTACATTATTAAATCCCCAAAGATTTCTAGTCCAAAAATAAAGAAAAACAAGATCCATCAGCTCTTCAGAGCAAAATTCAGAGGTCACTGACAAAAACATTTACTATATAAAACTGAAGAAATCAGTAGATACTAAATCATTTTCAAATCTATAGCAAATTTGCCAAAGGGCTTTTTGCCTCAGCAGCCAGCAGGCCTGTATACCTAATGTCTTATTCCCCATTCCTCCTTACTGGCCTCCAACCCTCAGGCAGGATAAGCACAAAGGCTAAAGCTTTTGTTTTTGAGAAATTGGCACTTGCCTTTTGTTAGTATTTATTCCTAGTAAATGTCACTGGAAGGCTAAAACTAGTTCTCCCAGCAGTGCTTGTTGGGAGCAGGCTTGATTAGTGATTAATAGGATATGTCTTGAGAAGTTCTGAACTTCATATTTGTCTAATATTGTAAAGACAAAGAAAAAGTTTCAACAACATGATGTTGCCAGTAATTTTTGAAATCAATGATTGTTGAATATTCTGGGGACCCATTCTCATCTTTCTTGCAACCCACCATTTGGTTCTCATCCAACCATTTTTAAACAATGTACTACATTCCCCCAGCTTTCTAACACAGCTGCCACAGCCAAGATTTTCATGAGAAATACAGGGAGGACAGTGAGTCTGCACCTTCACCTCCACCCATTTTCTTTACATCTCTGTACAGTTAATTCCTGCCCATCCCTCCAAACACAGCACGATCTTTAGAAGAGTTTGTTTTTCTCACTCTTACTGACGTGCTGTGAGATTTTATTTTGATTCCGTGTTGTATATCTGATCAGCCATTGGTCTGTCATGACTCTGTGTGTGTATATATATTTGAGTAACTCCACTCCCTGTGTAGTTTGTCCCAGAGGAAGCTCTCTCTCTCTGACATGAGGAGATTAATTTAATTATCATGTTGATGAGAGCTGAGCTGCTAGAATTTCATATTTGTTTTTCTATGTAAATCTTTTTAAACATGCCAATGTGTTAGCAGTTTAAAAAATATGTTTTCATCCTTTCCATCAAATCCTTGGCCTTGAAACTACAACAAAGAGTCTTAAACCACGGGTTGCAGCCCTGTTTGGGCAGCAGAACTGTTTCTGGTTGGTCTCCATATGACAAAAGTGTTGGTATGTTTTAATGACCCTGGGCCACATTTTGACAGCAGATTTATTCAGTTGAGATCCCAGTCTTAACAAGTTCAACGACCCTTGTTGTACTACAATGTCAGTTACAGAATGAGGTCTCTTACTGTGGCTGATATCGTTTGTTATGACCTAGGATCTTTTCTGTTATGAACATGTAGATGTCTTTTTCTTCTCTGTCTGTAAGTGAAGGTTAAAATGTCCTCAGAAGTTCAATTTCATTAACACATAAAATAAATGCTCAATGCTTAAATGAGGAGTTAACATGTGACCCAAGTAAAAGTGGGGTTCAAATCTACAACCCTGTGAGCTCTCCTAAATACATGATGTGGGTGCTCACGCAGCGTGACTGTAAGTCAGCTGTGGAACTGCAATTTAGCCAAGATTTCGGACATGCCAGAAATCCAAGCGATCGTTCAACAGACAGATCATTGATCATGCTGGCAGCCAATCAGGCAGTCAAATTATGACCCCCTCCAACTGCACATTAAAAGACAACCAATGTGGCAGAAATTTGTCCCAATTCTAAAATTAGTTAAGCTTCGGCAGAATCCAAGAAGTGTCTGCCTGGCTGAACCAGCCTGCTTGATTCTCTCCTGATTCAGAAGACAGAGGTGTGCAGGTTAAGAATCATTGAGCGTTGTGGTCCCATTGGTGGTGTCTTCAGAACCATGGACAGCTCCTTAGTGCTGTATACAATCCCACAGGGACAGCACTGGGCTGCAAGGTGATTTTGGTGTAGTGGCCAAAGTAGGAACTGCAGGTCACCTGACAACCTGGGACCATGGGACTCGCCATACTGCACATCCACCATGAAAGCATTTCAGAAGAAACAGCTGTAGAACTATGAGGACATTTTGTCTTACCATCACGGGCATTTAAAAATACCATTTGAATTATCAAAATTTGAAATATTATGTCCAACATATGTTTCCATATGCCACCAAGAGCTGTATCAGGCTGTTATTTTGCACCATTTGTATGTGTGGGCTGTCAGCCAAGCAGAGTCAGTGAAAGACACTTATGCACATGCATTACTCGCACCCAAGTTGAAAGCAGAAGAAACTTTTTTAGTGTATGACCATGTTTTCTAAATTTTCCTGGGCTTCAGTTACATTACACAATCTACCACTCTGTGGTTAGGGGTAGCTGCATAGGGTTAATCCACGCTCCATTTCTTCTTTAGCGGGAGAGCTTGTGGTTTCATTGTACTGAACCAATCCTCTCTGTAGTGAAGTGTTACATTGCACTATGCATTGCATTGTCAAACCACTGGAGACATCAATGACATTCACGTTGTGTGAATTAGACTGCAGTCAGCCCACAGTTGCTGGTAGTTTAGAGGCACTCTAGTTGTGGTCATGGTACGGGTTACTGAGGTCTCCTCTGGCCTAGTCAGCCTGTGATCAAGAACATACCACTTTTTGTTTATTTGTGTTTGTCTGAACAAATGTGTTTATGTAAAATGGTAAATGGACTGCATTTATATAGTGCTTTTCTACCTAACCAGACAAAGCGCTTTACAATTTTGCCTCTTATTCACCCATTCACACACACGCACACACACACACACACACACGCACACGCACACGCACACGCACACACACACACCAATGCAAGGTGCTGGCCGAACTGCCAAGCTTGTGATTAATGGAAGACCCGCTCTAGGTCCTGAGCCACAGTTGCCCCAGTATAGTATGTGTTAGCCCTCCAGTGGCCTGATGTTTTCCTGCTGTTTACCGACTGTAAGGCATGCGACCCTGAACAGGAGGAGTAAGCAAGTAGAAAGGATGGATGTTTGGGTGGATTTTAGTCTGAACATGCTGTGGATGAAACTCTGTATGCCTGTGTGTGTACTGTACATATAGTCTGTGTTTGCAATATGTGTGCAGCATGTTACAATCATTTCCCTCTGTATTTCTACATGGGCACATTTTTGTGTTCTTAAACTGAGACAAGGTCTCTGTCCTTCCAAGGGTCCTCGACCACTGACTCCTCCATCCCCCCACCATGTGGTTTACAAACCTCTGTACTCTCAGACAGTGCTCCTTTTGTCAGCCCCCTTGATTTGGTGCAAACACTTGCCGCGTCTGCATCTCCTGGAACCCTTGAGGCCCTGGATGTCTAAGATGCCTTGGTAAAAACCAGAGGGAGAACTATGGAACAGTGTTAGTCAAGCATAAACCTCTTAACGTCTCCTCTGTCAACCACGGACCCACACAATGCCTTCTCTCTGTACCTTCTTCCAGCTCTAAAACCGCTTCTTAGACTTGCAAATCTGGGCTTTGATGTTGCACTGCCTTGCTTCTTTTGTCAGAGAGAGGGAGCCAAGGAGGAGAGAAGCATTGCAGACAGCTGTTAAAGCCACCATAATTCCCTCATGTTACATGGGTTAGCCCTCACTGCCCTGGCAAGGATGCTGTTGTGTCTCTCTGTTGTCTCTTTAACTCATTTACGCTCTTTTTTTCCCCCTCTCACTGCAGTTCAACTTTGTCTGCCTCTCTCTTTTTCCCATACTAATTTTTTCTAGAGGACAAAGTAATCCATATTCTTTTGTTTTGTTGTCTGGGTATAAACCTGTTTCTCATTTGTTAGGTGGCTAGCTAGCTCCCTGGTCCCAAAGTTATTTCACCAGACGAGACAGGCCTCTGTTTCACATCCCCCCTTTCTCAGATGACATTAAATTAGATGGGCAGTAAAGCGATTTGTCTGACTATTTTTAAACCTTTGGTATATGGGAATTTATTCACATAATTTTCAAGTTTCAAGCTTCAAAAAGTTTAATTTAGAAGTAAAGCTTGTTTGGGTGGAATTGAGTGGTAATCAACCATCTAAGGCCTGCCGTGGCATCTTTGGGCCCATGATGGAAAATTGTGTGCAATGCTACTGGATTTGTTTATACCTCTACTCCATGTCTCAGAGTCTCAAACTTCCTATTATAGTCTGAGTGAGATGGAATGAAGGAATTGTAGTAATGGGTAGACGACCAACAACCACTGCGGCTTTGTCAGCCCGTCTTTGTAGCATCCAGGAACACTGATTACATCTCCACTGCGGACAGACACTTAATTTGTGCTATGTGCGCACAAGCACATTCCTGCTATAGGACAATAGAAGGATAGTGGTTACAGTGGCAGGAGTGACTCTTCTGTCTGCAGAGGACAGGGGTTGGAGGGCATTTGGCGTATATGAGTGTTTGTGTGTGTGCGCGTGTGAAAAGTGAGTGATTTTGTGTCTGTCTAACTGCACTATGCTTGCGCCTTCGTTCTTCCTGACATTATCAAAGCAGACACTTGAGTGTTTTCCCATCCGAATGAGGTAATGACTCTGTGCTAACCAGGAAGTTAATAGTCATTGCTTTAGTTATGACTAACTGATATCCTATCGTATTTTACAGGAAGCTTTGTTGCTAATGATTTTCTCTTGGGACAGGATTCAATTATGAACCAAGCAGTAGACATGACATTGTACCCATGATGGAATTTGGTTGGTTGATTGACTCACTGAGTATAACTTACAGTTTAGGCTGGTGGTGATGGTAATTCTCAGAAGTTAACACCATTTCTGAATGTGTCAGTCCCATGTTTGGGTAATATTTTTAGTTTCCATAGCAACTGGGAAATATGGATGATGGAGTTTCAAAAGGTTCATGTGGTAATAATTTGTGAAAAAACCATACATGGTCCCAACATGATCTATGTGGATTTTGACCTCATTCTGACCCTCTGATATTTGGTTTAGTACACAGGTGTTCCTTGTTACATTCAGGTTAGTCACAATTTCAGCAGACTGTTTGATTTGAACACAGCGTCATTATGTGCTCAACATTCATCAATACCTGCAGGCTCTAAGTTATTTAAGCAGGTTGGATTGTGGCAAAGGCAATAAACCAAGTGGTAATGTGGTAATATTCAAACCATATCAAACTTCAGCTTTCGTCATCGCCATCTTTGACCACAAGGCAAGTAATCCCTGTGAGGATGTGGCCCTGTAGTCTGACTGTGTATATGAGGCTAAAACAGGATTCACTTCAAGCAGGAATGGACAATCCTCTTGTCAAATCAATCAGATGATTAATCTCCATGGACCTGAAATGATTCATCTGTATCTTAGATATATTAGTTTATTTGGATAAATATGTCACTAAACCTTCATGAGGACACGGGGCTGGGATGCACTGTTACACCAACAGGCATATCAGTAACTTGTAGTCAGCTCATCTGGGATGAACTGGGATGAATAATGAATAATTGTAGTTTGACTATATTAATGAGTGGAAAATATGTTTGACTAAAGCCTTTTATTGATATATCAATATCATCGGTCAAGATATGTCCAAAGGATTTGGACGAATACTTTTATTTTGTTAATGTCAGGGCTTGTGGCCAGAGTTATTAGAAAAGCAACAGAATAACATGACCCTGATCAAATTCTGCTCACTATCAGTGAAACAGATAACTGACAATATACAGTACAATGCAGTCACAGAATAAAAATGCCATAGCTGGAGCCCAGTAATGTGCTGGAAAGTAAGTGTCCACCATCAGCCAGCTTTAATCACAGTGTCTCCCTGAGGATTTAACAACAAGGAGACATTGAGATTTCATTTTCAAATTTCTTTTACACTCACTAGCCATTTTGGAAAGTGCTCTTGATATGACAGATGGGTTGTTAGTTGGTTTTGGACAAATACATCTTCCACTCAGCACCACTTGCTGAGGGTGAGCATAGGAGTTTCTTTAAAATGATTTCTTTGGAAATGAGATAAAAACTTAATTCTACATCTGAGTCATTTTGCTGGTTTTGCGCAAAATGTTGTTTTTCTCAACATGCTAGTAGAGTGAGAGAATCACATTTTACATAGTTGATATAGATACAGTATTATAGATATTTACAATTCACATGTTATGTAAAGTCTGAGTAGTTTCTTTTGGTTTTAAAAATAATAATAATTTACATTTCATACATTCTACATACATTTTCAACTTATTTCAGTGCAGTTTGTCTCTTTGGCATGCTGACCTTGTCAAACCATTATACAGTAAAGGCAACTTTGGGCTTTACTGCCATTTAAGGCCTTGGGGGATATTTCGTCATTTTGGTTATTGAGGTTAGAGATCTTGAAATTAGAAAGCAGATGTGATTATGGTTTCTTAACATGCCTGGGGGCACCACAGGCAAAATGAAAAACTTGACTCAATATTTAAGTTTCAAAAGTGAGTGCAATGACAAGTTTTCATTTTAATTTTCATCGTACAATTTCTTACACTGTATAAATATTAACGTTCTGTACAAACTCATACTGGCTGCAGAGAAAGCCTCGCCTAAAGCGAGTTCAATGTAAGTGATGGGGGATGAAGTCCACGGTATGGACAGAAGGAATTATTACATCGCCCAATAACTCCAATAGTGTACAAATGGGAATATGAATGCTGATTTGAGATAGACTTAGAAAAGGTGAACATATCCTGTAATTGAGCTAACTGGCTCTCAACTAATTGAGGGACAGTATCATCTATGGGTTTCTGTTTCAGATTAAGCGTCATCTTCCTTTAGTCATTTCTATTAGTGAAGTTCTCCATTCAGTAGAATATTGCTAGTGTAGGGCCAGGCTTAATCCATGTGCATAAAACCACCACATGTGTCTGACTGGGTTTTCTCAGTGTCACAACAGTTGGAGAAGTCACAAAGAGGCAAAACAGCTTCTTATTTTTCATTCTTGTTGTCCTACGTGTCCAGTTCATCTGTGTCACTGCTGGGTTTCTTTTTCTTCCACTGCTTGAGTTAGACCAGTGATGAATTAAAACAAGAGCGCAGTCGCTGTTTGAAGTTTGAGGAGAGACATTATTATGACTTCTCCCTTAAAGGTCAAGTTGAGCCACAGGCGTGATAAAGTGCACAGCGAGAGAGGGAGGACCCGAGGGGTTAAAAGAGAGAGAAGTGTTGAAATAGAAAATTGGTCCTTGCAGATGGTGCTGACCCACAGCAGAATGGGTTTATTACCACAAGATATTGACCATAATAAACACCAATGCAGTACCACTCAAAATCTTAAAGGCAGAGGCTTAACATTAAGGCATTTAAGGAAGATGGTGAAATTGAATGCAAATTAAAAGAGAGAGTAGGCACAGAATGGCAGAAAATCCCACATTATAGTTGTTTTCAAAGTTTCCTCAAACCACCAATGATCTTAACTGGTCTTGATTATGACGCTAGTGCTGGTTTAGGGAATCATTTAGAGTTGTCTACACCCTTTGGCTTAACCTTAATGTCCGCCACCTGGCTGTACACCACTCTGCCACTTTCCCTGTGAGCTCTGAGAAATTATGTCATTTCCAGTCAGCCGACGGAGAGGAGGGATGATCTTGAAGAAAATGAATTCAGGCTTTGATTAAGAATGTTATTGTAAAGAAATCTGCCTTCAAACAGTGAGAAAAGACTGTGATGGAGAGAAACATAGAAGGTCTTGACCAGGGTCCCCCCATGCTCTTTGACCTTAGGAGTAATTTGTTTTTCTTTAAACAGATTGGCTAAATGTTCGGCACATTGAAACGACGAGCCAAAGTGTAAATCTTCAAAAGCGCTTTTCAGGGTTTCAATCTGGTCGCTACTCCTCTGGGAGAGTATTGAATCGTTTTTCTAGACTTTCTCGCTCGCATACATTCTTTGTCTTTCTCACGTTCTCTCCCCTGCCTTTCTAACTGTTACAAGTTTGAAGTTGTGTTGGCAGCAGGACTGACACAGAGAGTTCAGTCAGGTGGAAGGTCAGCCATGCTGCCTCAGGAGGGGAGAAGGCTTTAGATCTCCCTATGTATTTATGATTCTGCTCCTGTATTGTGACCACATTCTCATGACAACACTCACATTGTTTGACAAATGAGTTTCCTTGTCATGTAGTGCTCAGCATCCGGGACAGATAGTCTGTGCATGACCTCACTGCAGCACAGATGTGCTGTATGCATGGATGGAAATGTAACCAGCCCACTTGCATGTTTTGTGAGTGTATTTAGATGGAGGAGGCTCATAGCAAAGGCTGCAACAATATGCACTTCATGACACCTGACAACTACGTCAGTGTTTTGTGCACTGTGGTATTGTTTAATGAAGGAAGCGTCTAGAACACCCATTTGCAGATACAGATGTAGTTATCGTAGAAGTCATGCTTCTTTACATATTCTCAGCCCTGTTGCCATGTTGTGGCCCACAGTACAAGAGATTATGTGGAAAATTGTCCCAATTGTAAAGTTGTTTGAATGTCAAAAGATAGGACAACATCTGTTTATTGCTGTCCTCCTGAGTCTGTGTGTTTCCACCCAACCACACACATGGATGTGTTTCACATAGAAGTGATGGATATGAAGCTTAGAAGGTTCCGAGCCAAATTTCTGCCTGTTATTTAGACGTGTGGAGAACAGAGCCTTCCACATCTAACCACATAAGTACACACACACACACACACACACACACAAACACACACACACACACATGCAGCCATAATGAGCTTCCACATCAGCTGTTTTCCACCAGCCAGTTTATTGTGTGCGACCTTCCATTTCTACTTCCAACAGCAGCAGGCCTGTTCAGCAGCAGTAAACAGGAACTTTGTCTCCCTTCTGCCCCCTACCAAAATCTTCTAAACAAAGAATCTTGTTGTTTACTCTCCTTTTGCTTGGGGATAAATAAAGGGCAAGGAGACTAACCTCTGATGTCTGGTGTCTTCTGTCTCTGTTTTGTGTGTGTTTGTCCTGCGCTATCCCATCATGCAGCTGCTGCACATCTGCATCGAGGGATGGGGGAACTGGCGCTGGTCAGAGGCCTTCAGCGTGGACAACGTAGGGACTCTGCTAAGGACCATTCAGTACAAAGGACGCACCGCCTCACTCATCATCAAGGTGGTGCAGATCAACGGTGTCCAGAAACAGGTACAGACCGTTTTGTTGTTTTGACAGAAAAAAAATTAATTAACGCACTTGACCCTTTGTCAGGCAAGTGATCCTATTTGGTAGCTTCCGCGCATGTCCAAAATGAGGCTCTCCCTCCTCTCTGTGAGGCAGCAGAACCATGTGATTTCTCCCAGCCAATCACAGAAGATCAGGCTACGTCCCCAGATAGTCACAGAATGTTTTGTATAGTATTGTGTATTTTTACCCCTTTGTTGCATCAATGTTACAATGTTACAAAGTTTATGTATGTCTTTTATTGATCCAGAATAAATATTTTCATATGTCCACTTTTTAGATTTTCTTTACCCTAGAAGGGCAAGGAACCATATGGTCACTTCATTCACCTTCAGTTTGGACCATAACATTTTTATTTTTTCGAAAAAGTTAAATAAAGGAACAAAGTCTTGTAATATCCTCTTGTGATGGTCTAGGATTGAAAGTTTGAATTTCCAGGTATTTCAATGAGTGCCCCATAAAGGGTTAATGGCTTTTTCTAGTGCTTTCAACCTCATGTCACTGTCTTCATCACAAAATGGAGTTTGTTCATTTGTCATAGATTTGTCATGTTTGGTACAAAAAGTTACACATTTTCAATTTTCTATAGGAGCATCAAGGTTAATTTGAATAATTGTAACAAGAACTTTGTTGTCAGCTTAAGCAATAAAAGGGGAGACAATGGAGAGTTACCCCAGTCATTAACAGAAAATCCAAGGCAAAAGACTCACAGTACTGGCAACCCTTTTTATTTGACAAGTGAAGATTTGATTTCAGCAATGAAATCAAAGTTTTCAACAAAACCAAGAATATACTGATCCAGCAGATTATCTTCCTACTAATCTGTACAAAGTCCTGTAAGTGGTTCAGAGCTACACGGAAAGCAGAAGTATGTTTGCAGCATTGCCTGTTGGTGGCTACTATGTGTCACTTTGGATTCGAGGCCTTTTTCCCAGCACTTATTTTGGGATGAGCAATTTTAATCTCCAGTTTTTTTTATCTGTATGTTATGATGTAGTTGTTGTTAGCTAGCAACAGACTCTATTCTGTTTTTATCCCTTTTTGTAATCTGTTTTATAGCAGTAAAACAAATGCTTATGAACTTGAGGCCAACCAAAAACCCAATGTGCCCCATCAATCCACAAAGGAGATCACAGGAAATGATAAACCAACATAAACCAAATCATAAACCAGCCTTGTTCGCCTTTTTACACCAAGAATGGTGGTGGATCATGTTTGGATTTTCCCACAAATACAAGGCAGAGTCGTTGTATTCCTGAAAATGCAGTGATGCCATCAGATTATGGCGCTGACACTTTGTTATGTAAACAGTGTCAAGTGTCGCACATGTGTCCCTCTTGTCCTCCAGACAAAACAGACTCGGCCTCTCACATTCCTTCCTCCGTATGTCCCAGACTTTGCTTACATCTTGTTCCCATTGGATACAATGATAGGGTATGAGCATTGGTCACATCCAATTCACAACACAGAGCCTCAGAGTGGGACAGCGTCTGCCACTACAGAGGAAGTTGGCTCCCGCCTGCATAAGTATACCTCATTTTGTGTTTTTTGTGGGACGGGGGATTGGGGGGGGGGGTCATCCTCTTAAGTGTCACACACTGCTGTACTCTGTCTGTCTAGCTACCCTACGGCCTTACATTGTGATGGTCATTTTATCATTCATATTGGCACCTCATGTTGACTGCTGTCCCAGTCGTATAAATCTCCCATATCCACACGCATCTGCACACGCACACACTCTCTAATCACACACACACACACAATGGGCACACTTTAATGCCTGTGGTAGAACACATGTAAAGGCAGGGGTATTAGGGCTGCTACTTACAATTACCGTCGTGATTAATTAATCTGTTGATCACTGATTGATCATTTCATCTGTAAAATGAAAATACTGAAAGAAGCTTTAAATTGCTTGCATTACCCAAAGTGTACACGGATTACAATAGTATTTAAAAAAAAAAGAGAAAAGGAACAAATCTTTATATTTTTGTAATTCTCGCTAAGAGGAAGATGGTCAGTCAGGAAAATAAAGTGTGTTGTGTGTTTGTACATTATAGCTAGTGGCTGACATGAGTGTGTGCCTGTAAATGGATATAAAGTAATGATTGATGGAGAGATTCACTCTCTCCGTGCCACAACCTGCAGAACACACACAGCCATGCAAAGACATAAGCACACACACACAGTCAGAGGGGTGGAAGAAATCAATTCTGAGCACAATTGGATGTGTCACTCCCAGATGAGCTTCCTAGTATGTGTGTGTGTGCGTGCATTCATCTGTGTGCACTCATGTGTGCATATTGAGTGATAGACAGTGGCCTTGGACAATTATTGGGCAGTGAGGAAACAATCAGGCTACATAGAGAAACCCTTTGATGCAAACGGTCAGCAGCAGTGCAGCTATAGAGGCATCAGGCCCTGGGAATAATTTTTATTAAGAGTGAAAGAAAATTTAGGTTTTACTGATTCATTGCTTGAAGATGTGATGCTTTCCCGAGCACCACTGACCTGTAAGCGGTGAAGACTTGACAAATGATGACTTTCAAAAGTATGTAATGCAGCCTTATTTCTTAAATAGAGATTTCTTCCTTTAGATTTTAATGTGAAGGAAAACCTCAGAAGTGAACCAGTTTGTTCCGTATTAGATATTTATATATACATTATGTTCCTTCAGTATGCTTCACACGAAATGCTTGTCAAACAGCATCTGAAAGACTGTACTCATGTAGCAATTCTCAGGCACACGATACCTGCTCAGCAGTTTCTTCTAAACATAACTAGAATTAAAGGGAAGGTTTTTGGGATTTTGCAGTTTAAGTTCCTGCTTTTTCACTAACATCCCTTACATACTGTACATGATCACAGGGAGCAGGGCATCTCTGTGCTCAAGGCTCAGTGTCTATTGCCTTCTACAGTGTGTGATGAATTATCTTGTAATTGTGGCAATTCTCCATTGTAACGTTCTTCTCTCCAGATAATAATCTGTGGGCGGCAGGTGATGTGCAGCTACCTGACTCAGGACATTGAGCTGCGTGTAGTGCAGCACTATGTGGGTCCTGACAGTCAGACGGTGGTCAGGGAACACTGTGACTGCCTGGAGGCAGGGGCCAAGTTGCCGTCCTATGTGCTGGAGGATGCAGAGATGACAGAGCTCTGTGTGAGGGCCCAAGGAGATGAAGACTGGTCCCAGGATGTTCAGCTGGAGAGGAGGGACAAGGGCAGCAGTAGCTCTGTTGTACAGGTACCGTAACAGAAACAGACTTCGACTGAGACTGTCGGGTCACTTTAAGCTGAACAGAGCCACAATTTGCCCAGTGGAAACTGGCTGGGTGCTCTTTACGGTTATAGGCTACATTAGTTCATTTAAATTTAATTTTTAAAAGACAGTCTATGGATATCATATATAGGCAGATGGGAAAGGAAACAAGTATAGGCTGTAGCAGCTCCATTGTGCATTGAATTGTCCAAATGCAAGCAGTTGAATGTGCTAGCCAGACAAACACAGGTAGACACACACATTGCACACACCACTACGTCCAACCAGTTCTCCATCTACACAAACGTTTGGAGCTGGTGACTGGACCACCAACTGTGGCCGGATCCTCTTCTCCTGGGTGGCCACAGTGGCAGAGCTTCCACGCTGCTACTCACAGTTAGAGAACAGATTGGGATCTTCCCCTCAGATAGGCTTACAAAGGCCTTCGAGCCCATAACCCAACCATGTTGAGAGGCAGAAAATACAGTTTATGCTCTCTCATAACAACACTAACCATAGACAGGAAACACTAGCTGATATGTGGGCAAAGGGGAGAGGCTTTGAAGGCACTTTCACACCGCTGGATTAGTGCCAGGCAATCACTCCTTCACTCCATTCCTAGCTCTTGTTCTGTATTTTTCATGTTCCCTGTCTTTGTTTGTCCCTCTGTCTTTGTTTTTTTTTCTCTCTTTATTAGCCCCATGCTGTTAACAGCTTGCCATTCTACAGCTTCAGCTTCTGTGCGTGGGTCCGAACATCTCTGACTCCACTCCAGTTTCCGCTGTTATCCCTTCTTCTCAGATCAGCCATTCATTACACATATGGAGGGTTGGCTCCGATTTAGAGAGCTGCCTGGACTAGTAGCTGTGTCCTTAGATCTCTCTATATCTGTCTGTCTCCTGGTATTTCACTCTCTTGTTTCCTCCCTTTCTTTTACTCTCTCGCCCACACATTGACTCACTCATCTATCTTGTGGTTGTTAACTCCTCTTCTTTATTTACTTCATTCTCTGGCATTCAGCTTGTCCACCTGTTCCACCCGCTAACTCTCTCCCCTGTCAATGTCTCTCTTTTCTCATCTGTCTCCTGATTATCTGTATCAGTGATCCATCTGAAGAAACTCCTCTTCCTCATAGCTCACCTTTCTCCTCCCTACTCTTATTTTAAACATCTTTTTTTTGCCCTTGTCCTTTTACTTTTGACAAAGTACAGGAGGTCATCTTGACCTTATCCCAGTGGTGAGTGTTCTTGGTGGATCAGGCCTATAGAGTATCTGTTTACCAAAGTTTCACTCCCTCATCCTAACAAGGCTGTTTTGCAAGACACACTTTTTGAAAACTAAATGTTCACTCTGCCTCTTTGCTCCATTCTGCTGTCCCCACCAGTAAATGAAGTCCCCAGTCTGTCATAAACTAGACCACTTGTAATGTGCCTTGGCATCCCAAGGCTTTAATGAGGAGCGAGGAGTAAATGGGTCAAACACCAGTGACACATTAAGAGCGCTCAGCCCTCGATGGGCACAGTCTCAGCCTTTAAATCTTGCTAAGATTTAACTGCCTGTAATGGCCTATTATCTGGCACAGATAACAGCAGTTGTCAGTCGCCATGATATTGTGTTGCAGGGCTTTAGGGAGATTTAACTTTTAACTACTGGAAGAAGCCAAGAAATAAAGGTTTTTGGGACAAAACATGATAATGCGTTACTGATGGAGGCAATAAACATTGTGTCAGAGAGTGAGAGGCTGCAAATTCATTTAGGTCATCCGACATCCACATTTAACATTCTAACTGCAAACAAACATAAACATGTTGACCTTGAGTGTCATTCATCACTCTTTTTTTTGTTAACCCTTTGCAATAATGGAAACAGATTATATTAACAGAAATTCTATACACTCTCATTAATGCACATCTTCTGCACTACTATCTTGTACTTTGCAAATATTTCATACTGTGAGCCAAGTAGATATTGTTCACATTCCTGCACAAAACTGTACAGCTCTTTATTTAAATAACAGTCATATTGTACTTTAAAAAATGTGATATTTTCATATCTCATTGTCAATTTTTTATATTGTATTTATACATCTTGACTTGCAGTAATTTGATCTTTCGTTATATTTTCTACTTACTATGTTTATTGTTATGCACCAAAATACCAATGCAAATTCTGAAAACACCACATTCGTCCAAGCACACTATGACTTGTAAATGAATATCTTTCTTCAAAAAGATTTGAATTGGTCAGCCGGATGTATAATTGACGAGACTATCAACAACATCCAGATTGTCTCCTTTCAGGTACCTTGCTCCAGTGGTTCTTTGCTTTATGTGTGGTGTACCCTTATCACAATTGAACCTGACTCTCACATGCAGCAGAGAGTGGTGAGTATCCTGTGCACACACACACTTACATGCACAGTGTTTATATTTATATACTGTGCAAATTTTATGTACGATTCTTACATTCTGTTCAAATTTTATTTCTGTCATAAGCTATCTGCAATTTGCTTTTTATTTGCTTTTAAATATTATCGGTTCAAGTTTTATTTTTCTTAAGTGCACTTCTGTTTTATGGTATTCTCTTCTGTAAAGCACTTGGTGCATTTAATATCTTTGTTGTAAAGCACTTTGAACTGCATTTATTGTATGAATGGTGCTATATAAATAAAGTTTATTATTATTATTATTATATACTGTATAGTAGCATTCCAACAATTCTACTATATATACCATAAGAATTGTTGGAATGCTACTATATATCATAACTGCGGGGTATAAGATGCTAGCAGGCAGGGCATATATGGAACGCCATAACCAAGTGGCTGGCATAGTGTACAGGAACATCTGTGCCAAGTATGGGCTGGAAGTCACAAGGTCACAATGGTACACACCTCCGAAGCTGGTTGAGAATGACCAAGCTACGATCTGGGACTTCCAGACACAGACTGACAAACTTGTGATGGTGAACCGATGAGACATAATAGTGGTGGACAAACAGCAGAAGAAGGCAGTAGTGATAGATGTAGCAATCACAAGCGCCAGCAATACGAGAAGCTCGAGAAATGCCAAGGGCTGAAAGAAAAGCTATTTTTATTTGGTTGATGTCTGCTGTTATTGCAACACATTGTGTTTCATCCGGATAGCTGGAATTCATTGAGTAGTCCAAAATGAGAATTTGAATTATTGAACATCTAAGACCATCATTACATTCATCCAACTGTCCTTGCCTGTTTAATTTTGTACAGTCAGTTTGTTTGGGCAGTATGTCTCATTAATTAATGTTCTGTGTAAATCCCATTTCAGGTGGTTTTCAGCCCACTGTATGTCATGAGGAGCCACTTGCCAGATCCAGTAATCGTCCACATAGAGAAGAGGAGTCTAGGACTGAGAGAGAGCCAGCTGATACATGGACAGGGCCACCAGGAGCCCCTGTTAAACACTGAGGCCGACCTCACCCACCACCTCACCTTCCAGGCCAGGTAACAAAGGAGCATTATCTATTTGAGCTCTGACACATTCAAATCATCTACTACATAGTAATGTCCCAAATTTACAATATGTTTCCCACCTTAAATGGCAAGGTAGATCTAAAATGTCTAAAAACTCTCATATGCAAGGCCAAGTACAAAAATCTACATGACTCTCAATACTTAAAGTTTTCTACACATCTCATTATATTTTAAACAGTCTGTCCTCATGACTGAGACAGACCTTCATCTGCCACTTCATCTCTGGCAGGTCTCCTGTTTCCATCCCTTCTGCTTGTAACCAAGATGGTTGCCGATCAGCAGGACAAATTCACCGGACAATTTAGTTCCGTCAGTTCAGTGTTATATTATGTCATCAGCAGCCAGGTCATACTGCTGCTAAGGACAGAGTCTGACTCGGGTCTTTTGTAATGTGTTTTTTATGCCTCCATTTAGCAAAGCTGGAGAGACACTTACTTAAGACTTTCTCACACCACATTCTGGTTTGAGCCAGTATGAAGACATGATCCAGGGGAATCCAGGCACATTTCAGGGGAACAGGGAGCCAGCTTGACAGCAACTGAGACACAGCACCAATTCCAACATGTCAGTTGGACCATAATTACACCTCATTTAGATACAGGCCCTAACAGAGAGCAGGTTTTTGGCCCCATATTGACTCCGTATTTGTCCGTGCGTGTATGCACACATGTTTGCGTGGGTGGATGGATGAGTGGCGTGTGTGCACATGTGTCCTTGTGTCTGTGTGTGGTCTGTGTCTGTCGTTGTCTTGGGTTAGCTTTGTGCCAGTGTAAGTGTGACAGTTGCCACTTCATCATGGGCAGAGTCTGTCACATACATCACTACTACGTCTGTTACTCTGTCCCGGTTTGTCAGTGTGTGTTCACACTCTCTCATATTGTCCCTATTCTCTTGTAAGAGACAGCTCTTTATACGGTTTATCATAGAAAGCTCCACTAAGCTGAATCAATTGTCAAAATGTTTAGTTGTATCAGAGTTGGCCCATAAAAGAAAAGCCATGTATCTGTAATTCATCTGTAGGTTATATAGTTTAATAACATCACCATAGTACCTCATGTGTCATGTCACGTCATTAAAATGGCAGATGCTTTAGTCCAAAGTGTCTTTCAGTGACATGAGTTATGTGTCAGTATGGGTGGCCCCAGGGGAAATAACTACCACATGTACATATTGTATTGTTGTTGTTCCTACTGTATTTGTTATCTGTACATCTGTAATCAATGTTGTTTTATGCGAGTCCGTGGAAGAAAAATCACCCCTTTGGTAGCAACTAGTGGTGATCTGAATAAACAGAGTAAACGTTGAGTGTAATTGACTCCCCCTGAGAGATTTATTTTTTTTGCTGTAACCTTTGTGTGTTTAGATATCTGCTCACAAAGTTTGTTTTGATTTCAGCTGCCATAAAGGAACCACAGTGGCCATACAGTGACTGGGAATATATTTGGCCCCTGTTGTTGTAGATAAATCCATTTCGTGTGCACAAAAAGCGAGCTCAGAAACAACTAAGTGTCTTGTCTTTCTGTATTGCAACCACAATGCTCCTTGTGTTTACAAACCGTCCCCTGCCTAAACTGTCTCTCACCGCACAAACTTACATACCCCAAACACCCTCCCACCCCCCCTTGTCCCCCCCAACTCAATCCATCCCTCATCCCTCTCCATCCTCACAAACACACACTACAAGCCACAGTTGTAAATGTACCTTCACACACACACACACACACACACATATATGTAACATGCACACAAGCCCCCCAAGCCAAAACCTCTAGGACGGATCCAATCTTGAATGTTCGTTGGTCAACAGCTCGTCTTTCCTTCCTGTAATTACACATAGTTGTGGGCTCTAATGGACGAGGTAGAGAGCAGAGCTGCGGTCTGCAACACAAGAGGCACAGACAAGTCTTAACCAGAACCGATATGTCCTGCTCTCCTCTATTGGCCACCACATTAGAAAGCTGAGGGTTACAATCAGAAGCCTCTTCCAGTTACCCCCTCAGGAACTGCTCTGGATGAAAAGCTTCCTGTCAGCACCTTGTCCCTCTCCTCTGTCTTGCCCCAGATCCATAAGCAATAGCCCTGTGTTCCTTATATAGCACAATGAGCTCTATTAATAATCTACTGCTCTGGGGTAAGGGGGCTGCTTTGCTTTAGCCAAGTGGAACTGGATGCTGCCCAGAGAAAGAGAAGAAGCTATTACTCTGTTTGGATTTAGTTCTTTTTTTCTTCTTGTTGTAAAGCCATAATTGACCAGTGTCTGGGGCTGAGGTATCCAATAGGATTATTTACTGCTGTTTAGCTTTTTCTATGATCTTTGTGAATTAGTGTTTGTAAGGCAAGACTGCATGTCAGGAAGAAAAATCCAAAACCAAAGACAGATTCAACCCTCTCCGGGGTTTCAGGGTAAAAGCAGAGTTTAGCTGGAGGTCACTGTAATTGTTCTGAACAGAACAATGGGAATAGTCAGCTGCTGTCAAGAGATGTCTTGTTCTATAGTGAAATAAAAAATATGTATGAATTGTATCAGGCTTAGAATAAGTAAACAAGCTTCCAAGCCAACGGTATATTCCAAATATACCGTAGTGGTTCGCAACCATGTGCCTTTATGACTTTGAAAGTATGTAGGTTTTCATTTCCAGCAATCGCTTATCACACCAAACACCACAGAGCAGGATATAATCAAGATAAGTGAAATCAGTTCCTGCTTGGCACGAGGGCCTGCAGATGGTTGAGTAAAGATAGTTTGTATTTTAGAATCACTGAAAATCATGTTACATATCCTATCAGGTTTGAATTTCAAATGGAAATTGGTTATATTTTCCCACAGGGACAAATAAGCACATGTATCGCATCAGGTACGTCTTGTTAGAGAAATCTATAATGATTTTGTGCTTGGGCTCTGTCTTATAGGGAGGATGAAGATGCTTCCCACTGTGCCGTACCAATCTCCACCAGCCTAATCAAACAGATAGTGAACAAGACTGGAAATTACGACAACCTGGAACACATCCTGGCTGATTTCTATGGCACGAAGACTGGAAATGAGCCACCGTGGCCCTACGTCACCAAAGATACTGACAGGTACTCTACATTATATTATATTAGTGGCCTGTACGGTGACCAGCATTTGTGAGAATGTGTCTTTGTAACTAACAAAAATTAGAAGGTGTGTCTATAAAGCTAAATAGAAATGTGAGAAAAAATATGTAAAACCTTTTGTGCTTTTACATTCATGATTAATATTGATGGTCTTTTTTTCAACAAATTCTTGAGCCTGTATGCACTTACAAGTCCCTTGGTAGAATAAACAAGGTGAAGGCAGGATAGAGAAATAATGACACATAATGAAAGCCAGATTTACACTCACAACATCATGAGTGCACGAACCTTCATCCCCTCAAGACACCATGACACCTCATGATCCTTTGTAATAAGTCAACATGTATAATTCTTTTCCATCTATGTTATAGCACTTCTGCGGCAAGCATTAAATCTGGCTGTTAGGATTTCATAACACAAATTTCATCAAGACCCACCAGAGTGCTTTTTTTTAATAGTATGCCTCTTACAGCATCCGTCCTCAAAGCACGAAGTTGTGCAAGCGAGCCCTTTAATGAGGGAGGCTTCTCTTTACTGCCGATTCTTTGTTCACATCATAAAACTGTTAACTGCAAAGACAATGCAGAGCCATGCATCAGACATTAGCAGGGATCCCACTGCCGTCCCCAGAGACCAGAGATTTAGGCTGTCACTCTGTCACAGTCCCACTTTCTCACACAAGTCACAGAGCCTTGCATCCAGTTAAAACTTGGCACAGCGTGTATACTTTATATATTTATATATATGTGTGTGCGCATGAGGCCCATGCACGAGTTTGCGTATACCGTCGGGCAGAACACACATGTGAATATGTCCACAAATGTCACTCTGGGAATCATCTTTTGTCACAGAGCAATCACATCTTGATAGCAGCGGTAAAAGACGTAGCCACATGCTCTCCCACAGACTCCGGGTTACAAAGACTCCCAGTGGATCTGCTGGACATGTGAGCCACATGTCTGCCTGTGGTTGCCTGGGTTTCTCTGCTCTCTATACATACTCAAATACACACACAAATTGTTACCCAACACATGTGCACATCACCATGCACATCGCTCACCTTTAAATGTCACACACATTGCGTCTCAGTGGAGGGCTGCTATCTGGCGGTTTGGTGTCGGGTTCCTCTGTCAGGCGCCTCTCTTCCCTGCAATCCATCCATGCAAGACAAAAGCCCAAGGCCAAAGCACATTCACTCATCAGTTTGTCCGAAACCCAGGAATCTGGTACTTTACTGTTCAGGAGCATGAGGGAAAAAACGGTACAGTAAGAGGAAAAAAGAAAAGTGTCATTAGAGGATTAATAGCACTGATTTATATCTCTAAACACACTCAGAACTTGGTCAGCAAGTGAAAGCCACAGTTTTTGTGTATTTTCCCAAAATGATGATAACAGTGGTACAGTTTGCTGTTTGGAAAGAGGGTTCAGTCTCTCTGGCACAGCAGATAAACCAAACCAACTGAACACCTTGGCAGGGATTGTGTAAATATTGTGTCTTAAGGGGCAGAGGAAGTTGAAGGTGGTAAATGTTATTTTTCTTTCTCTATTGGATTTTTAATGGCAGAGAGAGGCACCTCCACAATCATAAAACAAACATCTTGTAGTGGTTGGGGGTAGGGTAAGCTCTAGCTGCAGGCTCTGTGAGTGTGTGTAGCAGTGTGCTTCTCACAATTCACACTTCTAAAACTCTCAACTCCAGAGTTGGCAGGTTTTGACAGAAGCTGCTGAGCACATTTCTTTCAATTACCTTTTTGTGAGCTCTGTAATGTGATTTATGAGCCCTGCACTTTGCTGCCCCTCAGCCTTGAGGTCAATGTCCTACTTAACACACACACACACACACACACAGCAGTAAATGTTAAAGAAAAACTATCGTCAGTGCTTTTTCAGTCCCATTTCAGAGCAGGGAGTCTTCGGGGATGTGACAAGTATGAGATGGCAGGTTGGTAGGTTGAGCAGAGTCGAGGTGGCCTTTGGGGAGAAGGAAGACTGGGTCACCTTTGATGGCTTTGAACTTCAGAGTCAGTCTGAGAGAACTGTTTGTTTGGCTGTCTTCTGGCACTAAGCACTGTTTAGGGTTCAAAGACCATGATTACCGTGAAATGACTGCTGTGTCAGTGAATTGGTGGAAAAATGGTTGTGTGTTTCTGTCTGTCTGCCTGTTTGTCTGTGTCTCCACATGCCCATGTGTGTTCCCAGATGCCCTGCCAACTGTTCTCTGTATCTGTTTGTATTGCATTCTCTGTAACGTGTTTGCAGACATTTTCTTTCTATGTATTTGTTTAGCCTGACTGAGTGTCAGTGCGTTAATGTTCTGCATATAACAGTATAAGAATTGTTTGTTTATGTATGACACATTTGAATGCCTGTTTAAGGTTGCATGCTGCTCTATGTTTGGCAGGGAGCAAACATGTCGCTAGCCAAATTACATTAGCAGACAGATGAAATGATATCCTTATCGTAGTGATTTACCCTAAATGAGTTTTATTACCAAGCTGAGTTGACAATAATGGTTGTTTATCAATACTGCATTACAGGTAGCTGTGTGTCTGTATCTGTGCATCTAACACATCAGATCTTAATGGGGAAAATAATCCTGCTGGATATCTATACTGATATGGACTGGGTAATGTGTTAGGAACGAAAGGATGCCACATCGTTTGATGGAAATGAAAATTATCAACCTACAGAGGGCTGAATTCAAAGACACCCCAAA